>VXAA01001873.1:172689-220045 GCA_013399115.1 Anseranas semipalmata
GTGTATAATATAGTGCCTTTTCCTGTCTCTGGAAATGCTGGTTTTTAGTTTTATTTTAAGAAGGGATTCCTTTTTTCTAATTCAGAAGAAAAATAGACTGGAAAGGAGGAGGAAGGTCTGTGCTTGTTTTTCCTTTCTTTTACTTGTGCTTTATAGGAAGGCCTAAATATGCCATCGAGACTTGCCGTGGCTGTTTTCCCTTACAACTTCAGAGCGCAGCAGGCGGGCGCTGGGCAGGGCCTCAGGGAGCGCGGGGAGGCTGCGCTCTGGCCGCACGGGTCCTGTGCGAGGGTCCTGAGCTGGCGCTTTGGGTAAGAGGAGGAGGGAAGCGCGCTGCTGTCAGCTCCCAGGGAACTTTCACCACGTAGCAAACTGTGAATTACATCTATTTTTATATATATAAATATCTAGATCTACACATACAGGTGTGCGTCTACAGCGGTATACATAAACTGGACCTTTAGCTGATCGAATTTAGAGTGGAAACGTTCTTGGCACAAGCAAAACCCTACAATTACAAACACACCCAGTGCCCATCAGACGTGTGGAACGGATGTGTCTTTAAGTGCCACGAGGCTTGTGCTCCATGAAACTGGGCTTGTGTTTTGTCGAAACTGCTATTTTCACAAGTACGGTGACTTTCCCATTTTCTCCTTTTCATGGGAAACCAGAGTAAAAGCGCGTTAAGCACCGCCTGCTGCTTACATGCTAAACACATGCAAATGAGAGTCCCCTCCCTCCTGGTTGCATCCTCCCTCCTTACGGGTTGCTGCATTGTTTTGATTAAAGCAGTTCCATTGCCAACTCCCAGTCCCCAGGGCAGGTGAGAGGAAAAAATCCCTGATTACAGCGCAGTGATTAACATATCTTTTTGAGTTTGTAATGTCATCATTTTGCAGAAAACAAGGTTCCAGGAGCTTCAGAGAGTAGAGGGTTGTCAGAAAGGCAAACATCAAAGCGGAAAGAAAGGAGTTTATTTAAAATATAGTAGAAAGACTTAAAACATTCATGCTAACCTATGAGAGCTATTAAAAATTTAAAAAAGCCTTTGAAGCTAAGCATTAAAGATTTAATAGTATTAATTGAATTAAGCCGTGGGAGTTAAGGATATGTAGACACATGTGTAAGTGTATGTATTCTAAGACATTATCTATATTAAGGAAGCTGAGTTACTGAGTGTTGAATTAATTGTACTCGGTTTATAAAGGCTACCTTAACAAAACACTTTTTATTCTTGGACTTAATTAGAGAAGATGCCATTATAACTGAAAGTGTAAACAGAAGTGCAGTATCTTACTATCATTTTAGAGCCTGCTGTGAGGCAGAGAAGGCCAGACTTGGCATACCTCAACAAGGCAAAACAAGCAAGGTAGTTTCTACTCTACAGTTCAAACATCATTTTGTGTCTTTATATTACCTTTAATATAGAGAATAAATACCTCTACCGTTCACTGTTATGAGAACAGTAACATACTAGTGTTGTACTCAACAATAATATGGGTCCTCTTATCCCAGGATACTCAGCCACGGGTATGGGCTTATTTTGGGAGTTATACCTTCACGTTTGTCAGTAATGTGTTTTCTCCCAAGACTAACTGATCTGGGGAGTTGTTAGCTTTCTGATGTGTAGAACTTACCACTGTTGGGGAGAATTGTTGCTGGAGGGAGAAGGTGGTCCCTCCATAGCTTTGTGCAGAGATAACAAAGAAAAACCGGAGCCAGGTCTGTGGCATTCTAACGATTGCAGTAGCCTCGTATCCTGGTGTTGAGGGAACAATACGGGTTTTGTTTTTTTTCTTTACAAATTGAAAACTCAGTTTAAGACTTACCTGCGTTAACAAGCAGGGGAAAGCGAGGTCTGTATGATGTTTGCAGAAAAATGAGCAATGAAGGCTCCTCGCAAGTGTACAGGTGGCCTGGCTGAGGAAGCTGATGTCCAGAGGGGAGCAACAGCAGATGGGATTTGATTGGCATGGGAATACCGGTGTGTAGAGACACTACCCACCTCGTCAAGAGGGATAACAAAATTGAGGGTGATCTTAATACATTCATTTTTCCACCTTAAGGAAGATGGTTGCTGACAGGGTGAGGCGGGTTGTTTGAGCTCTTCTTGCTGCAAATGTAGTTACTAAATGATTCAGCATGATACTGTACCCACGCATTTTAGCAATATTGATGAATTCATTACCCTTCTGTTAGCTGATGGATGTTAATGGGCTAGAATTTCTTCTGTACATTTGGACTAGATGGAATGCTCTTGAAAAAAAATTAGAAGATGGTATGGGTGAGTTTTTAAGTCACTTTCTTGTCCTGTTTATAAATCTAAAGAGAGAGAATGCTTTTAATAATTTGCATTAAAACAGTGGTTAAAAGAATAATCCACAGGGCAGTGCGGGCAGCTAGGGGATATACAGATAGTAGTATTACACAGAGGATTTACTTTTAAAAATATATATATATATAAAAAAAAAGTCTCACGCTATAATCAGCTGCGTCAGAAATATCAGAGGCTTGGCTTTTGGATTACACGTGGTAGGTGTTGTCCTCTGCCTTTTGGACTCCTTACAGGGTATGTGGGGTCCCGAGAACATGTACAGAGTTGCTGGATGCAGAGTATCAAAGCTAAGAGGCTGTTACATGTTCTCTGCAAGAGCTAACTGCAAGAAAATGACCTTTAATAATGAAACAGGTGCAGATGCTTTTCGGTAACAAGTCTTTGTCATCCTTTTTGAGAAGAGCAAGCTAATTCCACTCAAATAATTTTCCATCTAAATGTCCAGAATAGATAAGAGAGCAGGTAGAATATTGATGCTGAAGGACGGATTCAGAAACCTAGAGGAATTGTTACGATGACAGCTGAAAATTGGGGCCTGTCTGCATGGGAGAATGGGGGATTCGTGGGCATCTTCAAGCCAGTTTTTTTTCCTAATTCCACAACAATCAACAAAACAATAATAAAGATAATAAATACTTGCATTTAGGAATAGGATGATCCTTATTAATGTCTGAATGAAGCGAGTGGAAAGTTTTAAGTAGCATAACAAAGAAAAATCAAGAAATCCTTATATCAAGTGGGTTGGTTTCTTTCTGTCTTCGAGCGATTTCCTTCCATCAAAGATGAACTGAAGCACGTAGCTCGAGGTCAGGAATGAGGTAGCGCAGCAGCAGACCGAAGTGACTCGCGGCGCTTTGGAGCGCTGTCCCTCGGGAAGCGTAACCCAGCCTAAGTGCAGGCTGTGCCGATGGGCTTGCTGTGCCCGCTCCTCTGGCTGCGCTTCCATTCTGCCAGGCAGGGCTCCTTGGGTGGGATTGCTTTTCCTGCTAAGGTGGTGATGCTAGGTAAGTTAGCTCTGGTAGGGAGAGAGGAAAGAGAGAGGGTTATTTGAAAATTATTTTGGAAACTAAGTGGTGTGTATGGTATGAAGAGATAAGGAGGAATATGAGGGAAAGATGAACAAGTGTTACACGACAGATAGCTAAAATCAGCCTGAAAGAAGGGCAGGACCAAGATTTTAAGATGTTAGCCAATTTTGAAAAACTAGGGGACAATTTTCTTCTTTTCTGTGGCTGTCTTCAACTTGAAACAAAATGAATGAGTCTTACTGTTACGAGCAGCTGGGTGGTGAAAGGAGAAAAATCCCAGAAAATCCACTGTCTGCAGTTCTTACTGCTACCTGTTGAAGGCAAGCCCCAGGATGACACTGTCGTCTGCCAGCAATTTGAGCTTTTGGGGTGCAGCTTTACGTTTTGCCTCATGAAATATAACTACAGATTGCTGTTAAAACGAATGTCACTTCCCTTATTTGTACTTCAACGTAGTTAGAGTGACCTTGGCATTAAGTGGTTTGGTGACCCGACCTGTCAGCAAACCCAGCTCGACCGATCCGCTCCCTGAACCCGCTGGCGCTCTCTGGAAGCGGCGTGAGGGGCGGAGGTGGCTTGTGCCGGAGCGGAGCAGGTCAGAGCGGGGCTGCTGCTGCCAGGGGCAGCGCGCGGCCGGCTGAGAGCGCAGGGCAGCCTGCACCCGCGTCCTCTGCTCCCCGTGAGCACGACCGCTGAGCAGGAGAGCCCGACCCAAACCCCGCGTTTTGGGGCCCAGAAGCTCCTCCAGCAGCCTGCACGGAGGATTTTGGGATATAAGTTTTCCACTTTTGAATTTTATAGCAACTTAATTAGTCATGAGCATACAACTGCATGTAGCTTGATTTATGAGGATTAAAGTAACCTTACATTAATTGGTATAGTTATGTTATACTTGAATTAAGACTGTGTGTTGATGTTACACGATGAGTCTGCAAGTATGGTGGCCATGAGGCATGGCACTTGAAGTTTCACGCGGTGAATGGGCACTGATGAATGTAGCTAAGGTACTAAATTAACCACCTGTTTCTTTACAGGCTTGTAGGTTGTGTTAGCAGCCAGTACACTTAACAATTTTAACTGGAAAAAAAAAATAGCAGTGTCTTGGATGTACAAACAGTTATGGCTTTGCAGATCTCTCGCTGTTCCTTGAACAGTTCTTTACTTTACAACATGAATTTCTAATGAAGAAGTATTAATTAGTCTCTCAGCTTCTAGCAGTAGTGACATGGAGAGTTAAACCGATGTTTTTCCCTAATCTGTGTCATGATGAGTATTTGCCTTTGGCCTATTGAATTTATTAATGTGGTTGCATGGCTGTGGTGTGTGGGTGGATAGGAGAAACTGCTCACGGTGACGTCTGCTTCGTAGTAATAAAGTGCAAACTGAATTGAGTTAATGAAATCTTTGTGTAATTGTAAGTAGCAAGTACCTTCTCAAAACATCAGGTCTGACGGATGAGCACAAATACATAAGATTATAGTTGTTCTTGTCAGTTGAATTTTAAGACTGGAAGACTACAGAACGGTAGCTACATTCTCAGATCTTACACAACTGCAAGCTTTCGGATTTTATTATTTGCATCTCCTCTGGTGTTTGAGCTGATCTGTCAGGGCTCGGAGCTGCTGGGAGAGAAGGTTTAATGGCTTCCCTTTGGCAGTTGCCTGTCACCCGGTAAGCAGCCTAAGTGTCAAGGCTGGGCTTTTCTAATCAGTAATAGACTAAGGCACATCCTCCGGCAAGGATGTCGGGTGTCTGCCCTCTCCCTTCCAAAACGAAAATACGCAAAGAGAGAAGTGTCTCCCATTGTCTTTAGTTCAGTTGAAAATGCTGCTCAACATACCTGGTAAACTGAATTTATTTCAAATTGTTACTTTTTTTTAAGGCATGCATTGGGTGATTTTTTTTTTTTTCTTCTCTATTTGTGAGAATAAAAGATGAAGTGCTTCATTCAAGTAGGTAATCCCCAGAGAACAAATTCCTTTTGAGAGTTTGGGTAGGTATTTTCACTGCTGTGTTGGATTAATTTGCATTTAGAATTTCTGGTTCAGTGCGTAATGGCTTGACCTTATGCTGTTTTGTAATTCTGCAATATTCTGTTATTCATTACACACCCAGTACTTGCTGTATTACTAGTGAAAAATAAACTGCGATCTGCTGCATAAAATGAAGTTAGTGCTGCTGATGGCGTTTGACCTAACCATAGGAGGAGGAACGTGTTACTTTTAAAGAGGTGTTGTCAAAGCTCGTAATCCTAAAGCGAGACCTCCAGCGCGGGTCGGATTTGGTTCGTTTGCACGGATCCGCACGACTCCTCCAGAGGCTGTCCCCTTGCGCAGAACTTCAGAGCTCGCTGCTGCTGCTGCCCGCGCTGTCGGTGATCCCAGCTGCGGTCCAGGCTGCAGCATCGAACGTAACTGCACATGGCAAGGCACTGGCAGCTGCCTCGGCGGTCCTGACGTACGTGGCCAGGCAGCGTGGCCGCGGTCGGCTACGCGATGGATTTCTGCTCCATGCCCCCCCTTTCTGTAGGCTGAGTAAGGAGATAAGCTCTCCATGGAGCTCTGATACTGCCCTCCTGATTTAAGTGGACGTGTAGGGAGAAGAGGTGTTATGGCTAAAAGGCAAATGAAGGCAAATTAGTGTCTGTAAGGCTGCTTTATGGCTAAGTGGCTGTATGGGCTGGGCCGAGTTCATCTCTGAGTCCGAGGCACGACTGTAAAATCAGTGTAGAATCTAACCTTGAGTTTCATGAATATGCATCAGTTTGAAGGAGAGTATCTTTCAGCATTAACTCTTTATTCAAAGAAATCATTTGGCCACCTGCTGTCTGTGAAAGCTGACCTTGTTCTCTCATTTGTAAGAGAGGGTGGAAAGCTTCCAAAACTTTTAATTTTGAACCATTTCCTCTTCTCAGAAATTAACTGAGGAGGACAAGCGTTTAAACTGTGTAAAATGGAAATTAAACCTTTCTTCTGGAGTTAGCCCTGTTCTTCGAACCATTTGCCAATCTATGTTTGCAATTCATTTCCTAAATAATTTTGAAGGTTAAGGAAGGGCATTGATGGTAATTTCAGTGTCTTCATTTTACTGTTTTATTCACATGAATTGCTGTTTTCTCTGCTGTACAATAGCAAGAGGGAGCTAATAAGTGTGCTGCTTGTTGGCTTTTCTGTATAGTGCCAAGCTTCTTTGCTTCTCTTAGCACTCTTCTCCAAGGCATCACAATGTACAGTTGCCTCTCTTCCTGTTTGGTTTTGGGAACAATGTTTGTATTACAGTAGGATATTATACCGTAGGCAGTACAGCGATACCCTTTTGGTCATACAGTTGTTCTGTAAGAATTATTTATGACTAGGAAAAAAGTATGTGAGAGAATTAACCGAGTTTGAGAATTTCTGTAGCGGTGTGGGATCCTGTGCAAGAAAAATGTCTTTGCTGTCATTTTTTCTGGGTTCTTATATTCCCGAATTTTAAATAAAGGCTTATGCTCCATTTGTCAGTGATTTCTGGTTCCTGTGTGGGGAAAATAAGGCTTTCTAACAGCACAGCAGTTTGGGATTTGTACACATAACAAGCTACCGTAAGAAAACTAGGATGGGAACTTAGAGTGCCAGGCAACGCGAATCCTTTTTCATTGCCATAAATAGAAGCTGACTTATTGTTACGGCTGGGGATGTGTTTGCGTGCGTGCTTTTCGCTCTGTGCAGGTGTGGTGTGAGTTTCTGTCTGTCTGGGGGAACTTCTTCCTTAGTCAGCATCTGGCAGCGCCTTCCTTCTCGCCCGACTCCTTGCAGGCTGGCCAGAAGCGCTCTCCGGGCCCTGGGTTCTCCGATGTACCCTGGAATACCCCGAGGACTGCCCGCCTCTGTCAATCCATCCCGATAGCACGGAGGGCAGATCTCCGGCTGTTTGTGTGTGTTCGGATCTTAGAGGTAAAGCCCACGCTTCGGCTTCATCGTGTGTTGGGACTTCCCTTAGCTGCTTCAGCATGTCTTGGGCCGGCGAGGCTCCTGGGGGCTTTGTGGGGATTTATATCTCTTTATGTTCCTTTGAAATCGTAGTTGGGTGCACGTATCCCCGGTGGTACTGCTCTCATGCAAACCTGCTCGGTGGCACGGTGGGCGTGAGGTAGCCCCCCGGTGCCCCCCGCTTTACAGGGCCTTGCTCTCTGTTGCCAGCACGGCTGCGGGGCACCCTGGGAGCCTGAGCCAGCTGGGTGCATTTCCTCGGGGTGGCCGGCAGCCCCTGCGTGATTGCGGTACGAATCTTAGAGTGAAAACTTGCAGTTATCTTTCCCTGGGTTTTGTGGGAAGGGGGCTGTCCAATGTAGATTGACGTCTGTAGTGACTGCCTGAAAATCACAAAATAATGGCTGAATAACTCGTGCATGTTACAAGTTAGGTTAGACATTTACTTTATGTATTCTCTAATACACTTAATTAAAATTTTACGCAAACTTCTGGCAAACTTCTTACGTTTCATGTTAATTTTCACCCTTTTTATTGCCCACTTGATGTGAAAGGCTTCTCATGTATTTCCGGTCCGTACTTAGCTGGACTATGTATATATTTACCTTCAGGCTCGAAGTGAAGGGCATTTTATCAGTGTAGACAAACCCTGGTGGGAGTTCTGCATTCCTGAGACCTGAATGGGTTCTGCTGAAAGTCTGTATATAGGTGGATTTGTATGGCTGTTTCTTTGAACTAAGTTTATTAAGGACTTTGTGGCTTGGCCTCATTTCTGAGTTAGTCTCAGCAAATTAAATATGGTTTCCCCATGTAGATTTCATTTAGTGAATGTAATCTCTTGTGAGAGAGCCCTTGAGAGGTTCAGTCAAGAATTCCTTCTGTCTGCGCATTGCATCTAAAAAGGCACCATGAGAATTCATCGGGATTATTTATGTAATGGAACTATTGCAATAGGGAAAAGGAAGTTAGGTATTCCCCTCCAGATTGCCCTTGGTAGCACAGGGAAGCTTCGCTTTGTCTACAGAATTGTATATTTCCTTTTCTGTCTATTCAAAGATGACAAGTTACTTCTGAAACAGAGAAAATGCCTTGTAGGGAGCAGGGGAGAGAAGGTTTGGAAGGCTCACCTAAGCCGAGCAAGACAAAAGAACTCCATCTTCCCCTCTCTGCCTAATCTTCTAACGAAATCTGCTCAAGCTGATCGTGCTTTTCCTGTTGTTAGCCAGGGATAGCGGCTACAATCAACTAGCCTTGCTTTCTGCTGCCTTTGCAACTCTAGTGTTAAAAATGCAAACCCTGATTTTTGCTGAAGTTGCAAGTGCATTGTACTTCCTTGGGGGTTGTTGTGAGGCGTTAATTCACTGAGGTCTCTGAGAAAATCCAAACTTTCTATGTATGTATTTGGTCATGCGTTAGAAAGGGTCTCTCACTTTTTCTAGTAAGGATATTTGGCTTTTTGATCTTTAACCATAAGATAGGCTTGCAAAACTGCACCCTGATTGTCTGACTGCTGATGTTGTGTTTATGATAATTCTTTGGTTATATTTATTCCACTGGCCGAAGTTGGTGCTATTTAGGGCTGGCATATGTTTTCACGTACTGTAAAATTCACCTTTCATACATCATGTGTGGTATTAAAGTGATGTTTTCAAAAGCTTATGAAGTTGTAACAAATAATGAAGTGCGCTTTTCTTTTTCTCTGGTCGTGGAGGTACACATAGCTGAGTGCACTTGGAAAAATATTTTGGTAAGGCCTCTCATCCCTGGCCTTTAAAGAAACAAAATTCTCATAAGACAAGAAAGTTTTTCATAGGTTTACAACTGGTTAAAAAACAGGAAACAGGGTGAGGAATAAACGGTCAGTTCTCCCAGGGAAGGGCTATTTCCAGCAAAGTGTCCTGCCAAAGATCAGTGCTCTTGCGAATGCTCCCTTTTCCAGATAATGTCTAAATAATGAAGTGACCAAATTGAAACAAAGTGGTTAAATTGAAAAAGAATCCTGAGTAATTGAAACGAAGGGAGAAAGACTGAGATCTGTTTGAGTGATAAAATGGCAGAGGAAATATGCCTTTGCACAGGGAGAAGAAATGACCCCAGATGCTCGTGCAGGAGTAGAGAGGTGCAGCGACCAAAAGGCGGCTCGACTGTTAGAAATTATTTGGTAGAGAATGGGAAATCCTAAGCAGTAAACCACTGTGTTGCAATGTAAGCCAACGCTACTGCCACATCGAAAATGCAGAGTGCTTGGAACTGCATGTGTCTCAAGAAATGGAAGTGTAATGGATACGTGGAAAGCCGGCAGGGCTGGTAGGAGATCTGCAGCAGCTTTCAAAAAGAGGGATTAAATCTCAGCGTTCAGAAGATGTCCAGTTTCCATAAAATCATGAGTGGCGTAAAGAAACCGAAGGCGTCTTGTTAAAAATCATGCCTCCTGTCTACAACAGGAACAAACATCCAAGTTCAGAACAGAGCGTCGGAAGCGTGTTTGTGCAGCGTGCTAGCTGTGCGCTGCTGCGTGGCTCGCTGGGTGGGGGGCAGGAAATCAAGCGGCCCCAGAAAGGGTCGGTAGAGCCTGTTAGATCAGATATAAGACAAGGGAATATGCATGTTCATTCCTCACACTCTTTACGTGAGGATTTGTGTCTGAGGATGCTGGGCTTGGTTGACTTTTTTACCTCGTTCAGGAGGTTTTGTAGCTACATTTTTGATATCTCACATTGTTTTCTGCTTTTCTGGTGGGGTGACAGGTTCAGCCCTTATGGGGCATTGCATTCTTCTGGTCTGGGATCTGTGCGGATGTGGGATGTGTACAGACAATACGGTGTGTCCGTGACATGGCTGCACTTGTGTCCCCTGCTGGCGCTGGTTTTGCCAGAGGTTATCGCCCGCAGCCTGCTCCTCACTCTTTGCGACCACCTTTCTGCCAGCTGCTGCCGCATCCTCCAATAGCTCGTCTCAGCTTTCTCCATGAACTTGCCTTAAGCTATTGCTAACAAAAGGAGATGGTTTAGGTTAATTTTTTTTTTTTCTTAAATAGTGCCTGCTCTTTTGAGGGTAATACATTAGAGAGCGATCATGAGGGCAGGTGAGCCAGCAGTTTTGGACAATGCTAACTTCTGGCATGAAGCAGCAGTTGTGAGCACCTGGGCATGTTCATATAGGACCGTCCTTTTCAGGTTCTGGTTTGTAATGCACAAACCTGTGAGCGCCCCAAGAGAAGAGGCCCCCTTTTATTTCTGTTGCTACTGGTAATTGGACAAGAGATGGACATTTTTGACCTACAGTTGGTTTTAAATATTGAGGAAAACACCAAGATGATGCAGTTTACCTGAAGTTCTGCATTAATTTTCCATGATTCCGTAACAGATTTTTATTCTGCCAAAAATTAACCTCAGTGGAACAGAATAAAATACTGCAACTCATTGGACTTGTTCTGCCATAGCTTAACTCGCTCAGTTGTTTTCTAGGAAGGATGTATGCCTTTGTACTGAAGAAGTCATTATAGAGCTGCGTGTCGTCCAGCTCGACGCTTAATTCTGCTTTCGTTTTAAATGGCATGATAATAATTTGAAGAATGATAACAGTGGTAGGAATGAAATCTGTGCTTTACTTCTCTCCCATGCCTGTTGTAAGTGATCTGGTCGCTTCTTCGGAGTGTTTGGAGAAACACTGTTAGAGGACATCTTAAGTATGCAATCTCTATTAATGTGGCAAATACCATTAGAGAGTCAACGCTTAGTGTTCAAACAACTGGTGAATGTCAAAGACTTCTAACTATGTTAATGTAATAGCAAAATCTGCCAGTTTACTCGAGTAATGTATTCTGAAGCTTAATAGCCCACTGTTTACTTGAAACAGCGACCTTAAATAAATAACTGAAGCAGGTTTCCAGCTCCAGCTTGTCCTTGGGTTTTCTGGCCAGTCGTTTTGGTTTTACAATTCAATTTTCATGTAATTAAAAATTCTTATGTGTTGTCTGAAAGACATACAGAGCAGAAACTGTGGATCTGGTGAGTGCTGTCAAGTGCGCAAAGGAAATGCATTTGGAAAAAAAATTCCCCTCTAATCTGCTTAGCATTAAAGGTCACCTTGAGTTGGAGTGCATCCTTCTGGTGCTTGTTTCTCCTCCCTGGGCCTCGAATGAGTGCAGAGCACGGTTCAGGATCCCTGCCCTGAAACTGGGTGCTCTTTGCGTTTATCTGGGGCCTCAGCAGTAGCTTGGTTAGCTTGGAGGAAATTCACGTGGTCTCTCAGAACGTGGATTCCTGCAGCAGTGGTAGCAGGCTGCAACTGTCAAGTCTAATCTAGTTTCCTATAAACTCCGCAAGCTAGCATTGTACTTTCTGTAATTAAAAACTCTAGATAGGTTTTACCTTGTTGGAAACTAAATCCGTAATTTGTTTCTTGGACTTTGTTTCTGGTTTGCTTTTCAAATTTCGCATTTGCATCAGCACGGATATTTTCCTGCTTTTGTCTAGTTCAGCAGCTCAGGTGTTTTTAAGCTTTGACATTTAATATTGCTTGTTTCTATAATGTAACTTTCCAGTAGTTAGTCTGTCCATTATTCTTGAGGTGAGAAGAGCAGGTCATGTTTTCAAAATGGGATGTTCTGAAGAAATTCGGAGAGAAAATTCCTCACCTTAACAGAATTTCTCAAAAGCATATATAGATTGCTTTCCATGTAGGAATAATCAAAGACCCGACTAACGTGCTTTGTTTTCTTTTCTTACCCAGGTCATGATTTTTATTTTCTTGCGTCATTTTCTTGAAGAGAGGAAATGATTGTAGTGGAACTTCTTGCAAATAAGCCACAGATACGGAGTCTTCGTAGTACAGAAACGTTCACAGAAGAGCAAATATAGCCCTTTCGTGTTTGTGTTCTAGAATCTGTCTTATTAAAAAGGGAAATAAAAATGACGACTTCGTCTATTAGACGGCAGATGAAGAACATTGTGAACAATTACTCAGAGGCCGAAATAAAAGTTCGGGAAGCGACCTCTAATGACCCGTGGGGTCCCTCCAGTTCACTGATGACTGAGATAGCAGATCTGACTTACAATGTTGTGGCCTTCTCTGAAATTATGAGCATGATCTGGAAACGACTGAACGACCATGGCAAGAACTGGCGACACGTATACAAGGCCCTTACTCTGTTAGATTACCTGATTAAAACTGGTTCCGAGAGAGTGGCACAGCAGTGTAAAGAGAATATTTTTGCTATCCAGACATTGAAAGATTTTCAGTATATTGATCGAGATGGTAAAGACCAGGGCATCAATGTAAGGGAGAAATCCAAGCAGCTGGTGTCTCTTCTGAAGGATGACGAGCGCCTCAAGACAGAGAGGGCCCAGGCCCTGAAGACCAAAGAACGCATGGCTCAGGTGGCCACTGGAGTGGGCAGCAACCAGATCACCTTTGGTCGAGGTTCCAGTCAGCCAAACTTATCCACCAGCTACTCGGAGCAAGAATATGGAAAGTCTGGAGGCTCCCCAGCATCCTACCATGGCTGTAAGTACAAGCAAACACACATATGAAGGTTTTTTTCTTTTTTTCCTCCCCTTTCCCCCTTTTCAGATACTTTGTATTCTGATTTGCCATTAGAAGCAAGAGCAAGCGGTGCGTTCCAGAAGGGTTAACATGCTGACCGCAAGGGGCTTTCTGCAATGGCTGAGTCTTTGCAGGTCTGCTCTGTGGTACTAACGTCTCTTCAAATGACTGGTTAAATGTTTGGTTTGGTTTCGAGAGGATGTGAGTGTTGACGTAAATCCATTTAAAAAGCAGTTGTTTACTGTCAGTGCCCACAGGTAGCATTGCTGAGCTGCTTTTGTGAACGTGTTCCAGTGTTTGATGTGATAGGTCCTCAGTCTCAGGAGGGAGAAGGTTAATAAGTTTTTTTATTTCTCATTTTAAAAGGATTGCTTGAAAAATTCTTGTGCTGAGTTTTTGTTTTTGTTTCTTGTTAAAGTATAATTGAAGAAAAAATTAGGGACACAGTATTTCCCGGATCATTTTGCTAGATACTTCATGTTGCTGCTCTTTTATTTTAGGAAGAGCATTGCTATTTAACTTCCTTTATTGCTTACTCAGCAGTTCTTAGAGTAGTAACAGTTTGAATATGTCAGTGTTTAAATATTTATACAATTAGCATTTGGTATGCAAATATCAGTACCAAATACTGTATTTCATTCTTAAAAAAAAAAAAAAAAAAGTACAATGATGTGGGAAGAATGGATTCTTTATACCACTGCTTGGGGAACTCCCTGTCATGTTAGGAGGAGGCCTGAGCTGGCACTAAATCCTTCTTAATATAAGTAATGATCTGATGAAAGCTGCTTTGGCTGAAATGTCAGTGGTTGTGGTCTAATTCTGAAGGAAAATCTTTTCTTTAAATGAATGCTTATAGTGTGTGGAGGACTGTAACAGAGCCAGTGTGGTGAATTGATTGAGCACCAGTTTTAAGAATCTTAAGTTTGTCATGTCCTGTATCCCAAATCGCTTCTCAACTTATAAATACAGGAATGGTGTCAGTACCCCATCATGTACCCATGTTTTTTGTGGAAGGCAGTGGGAAGCTGGGAGGACAAATCAAGCTAGGATGAAGAAAATCTCAGTCCAAATAAAAGCCATACAGAAAAGCAGGAAAAAGGAATATTTTTTTTCCAAAATGCTTCTAGGATGCAGGATTCAAAAACAACAACAAAAAAAAGTGCATGAAGGGAAGGTTTCAAGGTATGACAATTTCTATTGTTATCTGTTATTTTAACAGTGGAATAACAAATATTTTAGTTCTTTAATAACCATACTTGAACATCAATTCAACATGAATTTTTAAAGAATACTTTTATCACTGCAATAACATTTTTTTTCCTTTTGAGGTCTGTAGACCTCGTTTGACTACCTTAAAAATTCCCTAATTAGGGAGATAGCTTGACATATTGTTGTTTTTAACATCTGCTGATGGACTGAAATAATAGCCACTGAAGTACGCTGAGCACACCTCCGGTCTGTTCCACGCTGTTATTTCTTCACCAGCTCGTGCTTCAGTTGGTGCGTGTAACTAGTGTTTGTCACGTTAAGTGCTGCCAGAGGCTTCGAACTATTTCTCACAGCAAGGATTGAGCAATGCAGGGTGTGTTCCTGAGTTGTTATTCCTTGGACATTTTAGGAATTTTGATGGGGGACTAGATGTCAAGAAGTGAGTTTGGTCATTCTTTCAGTACCAAGTGTTAGGTCACTGATATTTTCATTTCCCTGGGTATTGCTTTGCTGCGTATCTCTATTCGCAGAGTTGTTTCTGAGGTAATGATTTCTTCACTTCTCTTTCCTCTTGCCCCTTAAGCATTGACCTAAGAAGCTTTAGAAATCTCAGGCTTTTTGTTTTTTCCTTTAGGTTCTTCCTCTGTTACAGAGGAAGAAATACTCTTGTTACAGAAATACTCTCCTGTATTTAATCATCTATTAGCAAAAACACAGATGGTTGTTAATTGTTATGACCTGTATCTTTTGAAATTTTAATGCATTTCTTGTACAGCTGGCTTAGCTGAGTATAGCAAAGCAAACTAGCACCTTAAAAAAACAGCAGCGTTAAGTGCTGCTGCTGCTGGAAACTTTGTGCAGAGCTTTGTCCTTCATTGTAAGAAGAGGAGGAAGAGTTTCATCAGAATCCAGACATTTAAGCTGTTACATAAATGTAGGGTTATTCTCACACCGTTTACATTTAATGGAAAAGTTGCTTTTCAGGAGTTAGAGATTGTATCCATCATGTTTTCTGTTATTCTATAATGATATCCTTGTTTTGTTCTGAAGATATGGACTCAGAAAGCTATGTAAAAGGAATTACGTTATGCTTAGTTCCTGGGAAATACTCTCCCGATGGCAATTTTAAGATGCAGTTGCTATACTGCGTATTCTGGTAGAATTGTCTTTCATTCCTCTGTGCCAAAGGACAGGAGATCAGAGGCAGCTAGATTTAATTATAATATTTTTTGCAATCTATAGCATGAGATCTGCCTCTCAGAAAATGTACACTCACTCTCTTGCTAAAAAATATTTAGCATGTTTTGTTAGTGTTTGAATATAAATAAAGTTGGGGAGAGCATAACAGCCTTTTTACCAACAACGCTAAATGAAATGTTTCCTCTGTGTTCCAGTGTTAGCAGATTTTACTTTTGTTTCTTGCTAGACACAATGGATGGGGATTGCAGATTTGGAGAATTCTTAGCTGAATGCATTCCCCTTGTTTGAAGAGACTGGTCTTGGCTGCAAAAACCTCCTAATTTTTAGAACTTTCTTGCAGAAGAAATCAAATCTGAGCTGTCTGAATGTGCTTAATAGCTTCTCCAGGACAGATCACAGGCGGAACGAGTAACTTCCAGTGGATAATGCGTCAGGTTTGTGCGAGGGATCTTTCCCTGCTGTCAGTTACTACAGGAGCAGTGTTGGATAAGTCAGCGGACAGTTTTTTGTTCAGTTTCTTCAAAATGTTGAAGTAGCTGCACTGTACAGCATTGACTGTAAATATAGCAGTGCTGCAGCTGCTGTTCTTCTCTAGCTTCTCAAGCGTGTGTAGGCTTGTGTCTGCAGTGCATATATGATTTGGTTTTTTGTATTTGATGTTGAGCTAGAGGGTTCTGTTTTGATAGGATTGCTTGTCTTTGTGCTCCAAATTATCCTGTCTGGGAAAATAAAAGCAGCACTGATAGCCTGTATAGTATGAGAGAATTCACGCTGGAAAAAGATCTCGAGTGATTTACCATTGTCCTTTACTGCGCTGGCGAATAAGGACGTTTTCCTTGCAGATATTTTCATCTCACCTCTAACAGTCCTGTGGAAACTGTGGAAAGTGAAATGGTGAAGCATGATAGTTTTTAATAAAATCCTTTCCCCCAAAGCTTTGTCTTAACGACTTTGTTGGCCCTGAAGATCTCTGTGCTGTAAAGCTTGTATAATTCTGGGAATACATTATGGCATATGACCATTACTGACTATTGATGTAGTCATTTGTAGAAGTATTAGTATGTTTTTGCTATCTTAGTCTTGCAATCTGTAAATGGAAGCCGAGAGCGATAGTGTACAGCTAAAAGCAAAAAGCCTCCTCCTCCCAGCCTCCATCTTGTCAGCAGCTTCTGACCTGCTGGGGTCTGTGGGCTCTCTTCTGGTTTTAAGCCGGGGCAATTAATGATCAGGTTAGGAGCTATCAAATGTTCCATGACAAAATATGTTAGTTATGTAGATTATTTTGGAAAATGTGTAAGTTGTATGGAGTTGCATGAAATCTGACATCAGGTGTTTTATTTCAAGTTAAGGGAATGTATTTGTGTGGTGCTGAAACTAACCTCGCTGGGGAGAGGGAGGAAGACCAGGTCAGGATTTGGAACGCTCCCGGAGGAGCAGCAGTGCCGCACCCCTGATGTGCCTTTGTGTCCAGAGATTGTCCTTACGCTTGACATCAGTCACCCAGGTTGGAAAACTTCAGGCTCTCGTTTCTAGCCTTATTCCATCCGTGGCTGCCATGATCACTTCAATAGGATTCCGGTTCTTAATATAGAGAGCTCCAAGTCTGAGCCGTGAGGCTGTTGCAGACCTGGGAGCGCCTTTGTTAGAATTACTGCTCTTGATTGAGTCCCTCATCTGCTAACTCCCCTTAAGGTGCTCTTTCCGCAGAGGCTCACTGCAGGCTGCCGCTGCGCTGGAGTCACCAGCACAGCAGGAGCGTAGCCCACGGTCACGTCCGCGTGGCATTTGGTTTTGGGCACCTCTGCTGCGCTCCAGCAACTACAGAAGCTCTCAGGAGACGGGGCAGGAGCGCAGGGACTCGGTTACCCCGTCTTTCTCGAGCATCTTTGGGGCGGTTGGCTTGCATTGCCTGTGAGAGATGGCTCCGTGGCTGCCCCAGGGGAGACGTGGCCGCTCGGGGAGCGGAGTGTGCAGCAGCGCCCTGCGGCTGGGCTGGTTACGGGAGGCAGAAAAGTGTCAGCACCGTCCTCTGCCGGGAGGGAAGAGACTGACAGAGCCGATTCCTCAGCACCCTTCCCCCAGGAGTTTGTTTGGATTAGTTTAAACTTGGAAGGATCGCTGGAACCCCCCGGTTCTCTCCCTATACTGTTTTCGTGTTTTAAAACCAAGTTTACCGAAGCCCTGCTTTTTCGAGAGGTTCTGTCCCGCTAGGCCTAACCCAGCACTGGCCTGTGTTATTTCAGCTTGTGCACGTCCTTTCCTCGGGCCATCTGCTGCCTTGGGTTTGGGTTGCATCTCGAAATGCTGGCAGGGCAAGACTGGTGCACGTTCTAATGTCCTGGTCTCATTTACACAGCCGTGGCAGCCGGAGCAAGGCAGCGTGCACAGCGTGACCTGATTTTACAGGAGCGTTTTGCCTGGAGGTAGGCCGCTTGACTGAGAAATCAGATTTGTTATACAGCCAGCCTGTTTGATAAAAGATTGCTAAAAGATGGACTGAAAAGGGCTTTTACGGATCTTGTGAAATGCCATGTCTGTTAACCTTGCATATAAAGATTTTTGGAGCAGTCTTTTTAACTGTAACGATGAGTTTTAGTATTTCCAGTGATTGTTCGCATTAAGTTGACTCATTATTTAAAAGCAGTTTTGTGAAGCATCAGCAAGTCCGTGTTCATTCAACTGTTTCAGCTTTGTCTCCCTTTTTGTTTGGAGTAGGAAATAATTCGGAGGAGTTAGTAATTCAGGTGTGACATTACAGAAATTCCAAATGCTGTGTTCTTAAAGTTTTCTTACAATCCCTTCTGCAGCTCTGCAGGTTGGATTACATCTCCAGCCTTCCATCTGAGTCAGGGAACGTCTGGCATAACATCCAGCAATGAATCTGGATGAGCTGCGTGGATAATTTCTGTAGTTTGAGGTGTTGCAGTAGGTTGGTAGACTCCTGTGTTTTCTGTCAAGTGTCACTTGACAACTTGATTTAATCCTCTCATCATACTTTTGTTTTCCTGGTGCTCTCAGTGAAGGTGGGAGGTGCATTGGTGTAACCAGGCTTCTGTAGTTGGCATAAATTATCTAAATTTATTTAGATGAGTCTATTAAGATAAGTGTAGTGATCATCTGAGAGAAAAAATACTCCTTAACTAAAATAAGCCTAAGTGCTCAGTTTGTTTCAGTGCAACTGGAAACCATGCAGTAAGGCAGATCGGCTCCACCTTGTCACATTAATAGGTGCTGTTAATTCCCAGCCTGGATCGGACAGATCTCTTCAATTTCCAGTGGGAACCTGGATTGTACAATTCTCTAGATCAAGCAGTTTGCACATGCCATTTCCTATTTTGAGAGACAAGACTGGCTTTTTGGAAATATCCCATCCTTATTTGAACAGTCTTTCATTTGGAGACTAACGCATGGGATCTCCACTTGGATCCAAAGTGGGTTGCTGTTGGTTTCTCAGATCTTACCTTGGCATTATTCTAATTTTTCAAGTCAGACTTGGTTTTCTCTTCTTTATAGAAGGACCAGTGGTGTGACGAAGCACAACAAATGTGTTCCTGAACCAGCATGACTCAGAATGCCTCCCGCAGATGGTAAAGCCGGGGCTTGCTTTCCATGGCAGTCTGTGGTATCACTCGCTATAGAGTGGCAATAAAAAAACAACTACAGACAAGCACAGGCTTCTGAATAAAAACACCCGGTCTCATTTTCATGCTGGGACTGACTTTATCATTAATGTAGACAATGACTCTGCTTTCTAGCTGTGTCCTGTATGTTTACTTGAATTAATCAAACCTTTGGGCATCTCCAGAGGGCTTTAAATACAACGACCAGTAAATACGTACGAAAGACGTCCTAGCCCGTGCTAGAGGCAGATGGTGGGGCAGGGTCCTGCCTTGGTGGTGCCGTGAGGCTGGCGACGAGCTCCCCGCTGCAGCTCGAGCCGCGCGCAGCAAGCAGCCCGGTGCCTCCCTGCGGAAGCAGACGCCCGCAGCTGCCTCTGGGCGGCCTGGGGAGAGCCCGGACCTCCAAATTCTCCGAGCAGCAACAAAGCAAGGCTCAGCAGGTCAGAATTGATCTATTGAGTCCCATCTTACATAAACATCTGAGTTAACTGTCATGTGCTGTGGGATAAGGGATTCTTTGTGTGGCGGCGATACTGTTACTAAGGCAATAACCTTTACGCCAGATCCTTGCACCGAAAACGGTAACGCAGGACGGGGCCAGTGTCGAAGGGCAGTGACGACACCGGGGGACTTGAGAAGTGACATTGCCGGATAAAGCACGCCAGATTGCTACCAAGAACAGCGTGCCGAATGTCCTTTAATCCTTTTTCAAAAAGCATGCTGTCTGCTATTTAATATGGATGGTTTTATAACCACTGCAGAAGTTTTAATGTAAAATGGCAATGTTTTTGTCGATGTTTTTTAATGTGAGGCCCAAGGAAGAATTTCAGATCGACAATTTTTCCCCTTCTTTTTTGTATAAAGAACTCTAAAGTGCCGTGTAGAGTTAACAAAACCAAGCAGGATGAACGCTGAACAGCCTGAAAGTGAAAAGAAATGAGCTATGTCTGTGAGACCCCTGTTACCTGCGTTCAGCCCCGGAGCTGCTGGTCTCCGCTGGGAGCCGCGAGGTAGCGCAGCGCTCTGCCAAAGCCAGCCGGCCCTCCCTGCGTGCAGCTGGGGGAGCACGATGCTTCGGGTGGGATGTGGTGGGATGCGGTCCCTCGTTCTTGCAGCTATTTGGTGCGAAAATGCTGGGTGCTGCTGCAGGCTGGAACTGGTGAGCGCCCATAGTGAGGAGCCCTTCATGTGGGAATGGGAGGACAAACAAAGGAATTAACTTAAGGAATCCATTTCACATACTTTTAAAGTCATTCTACCGTCAGCTGCTTCGTTGTTATGAAATGTAATTAATGTCAACAGAGATGAAAAACTCCTGTGCAAAAAGTCCAGGAAATCGGCATCTCCCCCGCGGCTGCGGTTCAAGAAGCAGAAGGCGCCTTCCTGATCGTGCTCCAGCTGCCCCTGTTCCCAGGTGCCGTGTTGGTGTCCCTTTTGTATGCATATCCAGCTCTGCTTCGACACCAGTTACGAATCTCGCCTCCCATAATTCTTACTGGGAAGCTGCTTCCTGGAGCTGATCCATTTGTGTTTGTATCTCAAATTTATTCATGGTTATTTTTATATCATTAGTTCTTGTCCCTTTATCTTAAACAGCTTTTTTCATTCTGTAATATTTGCAGACCTGATGTATTTAGCAATTGTAGTCTGCTCAATCTTCTTTTTGCAAAGATAAATATATAAAACATTCTCTGTGCTCAGAAGGGAAGCATCTTCACATCCATTCTGTTTCTGAAATCGTCTGTCTAGGGTGTGTATGAGTGGGATTGCATTTGGTATGTTAGATTAATTCCATGTAATGCTTTGATGCAGCAGTGCTAATATCAGTGACAGCTGTATGAAGCTAGTGGCTGGCAGTTACTGTGTGGTTTGGTACTAAACAAAGTCCTTTATACCTCTGCCACTTCCAGTTGATGCCCCCGGTTTGCAGAAGATTGTCATCAAATCGTTTTTCTGTCCCCATATCATCCCATTTCTGTTGTTCCCTTCTCAGTCATCAGTTTTTCATATTCTGGCTCCTCCTTCTAGTGTGACAGCATTTTAGCATTATCTTGGCATTTTCCAATAACCTCCTGCATTTTGTTTGGTACCTGATTTTTCCTAAGGTCGGTCTGAAAGCCAGGTGTTGAGAAACTGCTGGTAAGCTTCCTTGGTGATGGGTGGTGTGACGTAAGCTCTTCTTCAGCTGCTTCTTCACCCATTTTGGTTCTTCCACCAACTTTTCTTTAACAGCACCATCCCTTCTAGCTTCATGAAGAGCTTTGCTGAATCCACGTAGGTTAACTGTACTGCTTTTCCTTTTGATAAAAAAAATTAGAGAAAGATCTCAGTTTTGCTGTCATGTGCTACCTTTGGTAACCTCCTGTTGAGTTTTATCCTCTTCTCTCTTGAATTCTCTTTATTTTTGTCTTTAAGAATATTGAAACTGTACAAACACGTTAAGGTCATGCTTTTCCATGCTGTCAGACATCCTGTTCTCTGATGTCCTTTCTATTCCTACTTTAGGTCTGTAATTGTCCAAATAATATATTGGAGAGCCTGTCCGACTGCTGGAGCAGAACGTGCTTGTGAGGCAGGCTAAATACAGATACCGTATGTGAGAAAGAGTTTGAGAAAGTGATAGAACTGAGGTGTGAGTAACACCTTCAGAAATGTGAAGCGAGGAGCTGGTCTGGTTGGCTTGAAGGCTTCGGAACCAGCACAACGTGGACAAATCTAGTTTTTGTTGATAAAGTTGTCCCTCTAGGGACGGGATGGGATGGCACAGTGAGTGCAGCGTGGGAAGGAACAGGCATGCCTCCTCTGCTGGAGCAGCTTCCTTGTGCCTGCTGGATGGAAGAGGAGCGGGCACTCTTTTTTTATAATGCCTTTTTGGCCTAAAAGTTAGGGGGAGACGAGACTGGGAAATGTTTGGAGTGTTAAAGTAGTGACTGAAAAAGTGTTTTTAAAGTTACAGTTTGGCAATCAAATTTTTATCTACCCAGCTAACCTACTAAGAAAGAACTTGATTTCTTTGAGCTTGACATTCTAGTTCAAAAATACAGTTCCTGTTTGTTAAATATTAATATATATTTTGCAAAACTGTACTTACCATTCCAGCCATTAAATACAAACTTCCTTGTCAAGTAAGATAACATTTCAGTTTAAATAATCTGGGTGCTAGAGAATTATCCAAGAGAGCACAAAAGTTGTTTAATTACCATGTAGTAATAATTAGAGTTGCCCCATTGGGATGGGAGTTTCTGCATGCTACTGTAGTGAAAACATCAGTAAAAGATTATTTATGTATTGGGAAATTGTGTATTTCAGCTTGCTTGTTTTTCTCGGGGTGGGGGGAGATTACCAGCCGGTTGTTAGCTAATAGCCTTCATCCAAAGACCAGCCAACAACAAAAATAAACAATGCCCCCAACCTATATACCAAACTTTTTTTTTTTTTTAACAGAGAATGATAAAATATTTTTGTAAATTTTGAGTATGAATAGCTGGTTTGTTTGTCTCTGAGCCTGCTTAGCAGTTAAGAATAGTTCTTTATCTGTCCCATTTAAGACTGTATTATTTTACAGAGAAGTGGGTGGTGTCCAATTTTACCCTGGTATTGGCCAACTCCCAGCAAATTCTTACTGTCATTAGAAGATGTAAGAAATATCAGCAACCGTTTCTTGAATAATTCCATACTTCAGGCCAGTGACCTGTCTCCTGAAGCTCTGCTACGCTGAGGCAGGGTCTGCAGCCTTCGTCGTGGCCAGCTTGTTAACGTTTCGTGATACCGCACTCCCACTAACACAAAAAGCCTTTCTTTCCTGGAAACATTTTTCCTTTAAAGCAATTGAAGTGCCTTGCAGATTTCTCCCTTCTAAATTTCTCTGGCTCACTGCCCTGGGCCGAGAGCTGAAGGTTTGGCCCTTGGAAGGAGCTTTGCCCCGTGCTCAGGGCACGACTGCGGTCAGCAGCCACCGGCCCTGCGCCGCAGGGTGCCCGCTGCCGCGTCTGGGGCTTGGAGGGGACCGTGTGAAAGTCTGGCGAGAGAAGGCATCGGACCCGTTCCGCCTTCCTGTTACTTAGCTTAAATTTGCTGGTTTGTCTCCGACAGCTACGTCCCCTCGAGTTTCCTCCGAGCTGGAGCAGGCCCGGCCTCAGACCAGCGGGGAAGAAGAGCTCCAACTGCAGCTGGCGCTGGCGATGAGCAGGGAGGTGGCGGAGCAGGTCAGTGCCCGTGTAGGTTTTCCAATGTGTCCACGCTTTCATAGTCGGCACTCTGTCCTCTCTTTGCAATGGCAGCTTGGCTTTGCTCCGTGTGGAATGGGGGGGTGGAGGGGGTGGCGGGAGGCCATTCTGGAAGATGTTGCTCTTTCTTTTTTTTTTTTTTGCTTATTGTTAAAAAAAAATCTCTTTTTAAAGTAGCTATGGCCTTAATGCTGTTGAGACTAGTGGGAGATGACAGTCACTTTGCAAGAAGACTTTGTTACGTGGGAGGATGTTAATCATCACACTACTGAAGATGTTTTCAGTTAGGAAGAACTGAAAACATGACTAGTCCTGAAAGCCTTCATTAATGGGGCCAACATATGAAATGTCAGTGAATTCTGATTATAATGAAATTTTGAATGATCGGTTCAGTCGGTGAGATTGTCTGGAACACAAGGGTGATCAAGCACAAAGTGCTCGAATATATCAGTAACCTTTTTTAAAATAATGTAGCTCCAAACTATCACTTTGGATACATTACTATGATAATTCTTAAGAGGTTCGCTCTGAATTTGGGGTAAATGTTGTAATTGTGGATAAAGTTTACTGCATGTTAATATAACATATAACAAAGTTGTTGAATCTGAGCTATGAGTGAAAATTCAAGTCAATCATGCTGAGTGTCCATAATATTTTTAAAGGCTTCCTGTGACAAGTGTAGCGTACTGCTGGGTCTTACACATTGGAATATCGGTGCTTTGAAAGGGAAACTATCACCCAGTAAACTTTGTCATTATTAAGCAATGGAGTTAAAGAAAATAAGAATCAGAATATATCAGTTGAAATAGCTTAAAAAATTGCAAGGGAAATGCCAGTTGGGGAATTAGTCAACTTCTGAAAGACCTGGTGCAAGCAAAAATATTTACAATAGTTGAATCTACCACAAATATGGTAGTTGACAGATGTTAAAAACCTACAAAATATGCAAGGAGTTGGCTAGGTTAATGCACTTCAAGTTCTTTATAGATATAACAGTTGCATTAGATGTGGAGGGAAGCTGACAAAAGCCAGGAAAAGTGGAGTTTAAATCGCTTCATCCTTCAGTGCTGATATGAATGTGCAAAAACCATGATAATTATTTAAAGATGAGGTATTTACTTTGTCTTTAAATTTGGTGGTGTTTCTGGCATTGTAACTGAATTTTTGGAAATAATGTTTCGTTTATAGCTTTCCCATTAGGAGTAAAACAACAGGAGGGTAAATTTCAGTCAGCAAAATGGATGTTGTAACGATCGCACTGTTACGCTGGTGTTACCGGGTCGGGTTGCTCCTGACCTCTGTTTGAGCGAGGTGAGAATGGCAAGAGAAATTTGTTCTCCCGTTGCGTTGAGTACAAGTCACAGCAAATAATCCCGGCGATCCCGCTGCGCCTGCCTGCGGCGCGCACCGCTCCCGGGGGGCAGGCGGTGCTGCACGGGCTTTCCCTGGCAGCGTCCTGCCGGCAGGGCTGGACACCTGAGGGAGCAGGCAGCACAGTCTAGGCTCATGGTCTATATCAACAGTGTTGATTTCCTTTGCAGGAGGAGCGCCTCAGACGCGGAGATGATCTGAGATTACAGATGGCTCTGGAGGAGAGTCGCAGAGACACAATTAAAATTCCCAAAAAGAAGGAGGTAGTGCCTTCAACTAAGAAATTCCCGGTTATGCTGCCAAAAGCTGAAATACAGTAACACAAAATAGCTTAATACTGAGCTCTTGTATGCTTTTGGGATTGCTTTGTTGTATAGCTTAAAGCTTCTTCCATGTGGGTTAAATTTCAAAGTACTAGTCAATGCAGGTGTGTAAAGGAAAAAAAAATTGCTTCTTCACTCTCATGGGTTTGTACTTCAGATTGGTAGTGCTCTTGATTAAAGCTCAGATTGTTCCTGCCCTCAGCATACAACTTTGTTGGACCTGATGGATGCCCTGCCCTCGTCGGCACCAGCCCCACAGAAAACAGAGCCTTGGGGACCTCCTGCTGTTGCAAACCAAACAGATCCCTGGGGAGGATCCACAGTTGCAGCTACTGCCTCTGACCCATGGCAATCATTTGGTAAGAATAAACTCTGCTAGAAGGGAATGCTTATCTTAAAAGTACTTGCTTTTCCAGGTTTCTCAGTAACCGTGCACAATGTCACGCTTGATAACAACAGTATATTAGTCCATTTTGGTTGTTTCCTGTACTCTAGAATTAACATTCCCCTAACTCATTTTCACGCAGAAACAAATGGAAGTTGCAATCCTTTCCTGCTTTTTAAGCAGCTGAGATTTTGTGTGTGCATTTTGAATCTTAAGAAAGAGGAGAAGCGTGAAGCTTCTGTCTTCTCTTTGTGCAGCAAAAACAACTTGTCTCATCCTGGGGGGATGCTCATGCTTTGACTGCTGGTTGTGTCCAGGGTTGTGGATTTAGACTCTTGCCAGTATTTAATACAGTACTTAAGCAGGATGCTGTGGTTCGGAAGGCTGTAGCTCTGAATTGCCATGTCCTGCTGCTAGTGAAATGGGATGCATATACCATCAGAATGAGAGGGATGAAATTGTTTGAATGGAGATTTTTTTTTTATACTAAACAAAAATTGAAGTTACTACTTTAAATACTCTGTGTTTCATAAGCTTTTGATGCTTAATTCATGCAATTTCTTTCTGAAGTGAAAGATCCAGTGCTTCATATGTTAAAGGGTAATAATTCCAGCTTTTGGCATGTTTGCTTTTGTACGTGCTTGTTATACTGCCTGCATAGTGTGCTGTTTTGTAGGTCAGCCAAAGTCTGCCCAAGGATGTATCTCTTTGCTTAAGAAAGCTGATGGTTCCTCACAGTAGATGTTAAACTCTCTAAACCTGTGGAATCAGAGTTGGATCTATTTTTTTGTTGGCTTTAGATTTTTTTTTGTGTGTGTTTTTTTTTTTGAGGACGGAGCATGTTCTGTGCAGGGGGACGTTTCTTCCTGAAGCCTAACAGCTTAATTCTGTCAGTTTTGCTTCAGGCTGGTGTTCCTCGGACCTCTGCTACAAAGTGCTTCAATGCTTCGTCTGCATTAGGAGTCAGCATGCCTACCCTCTGGAGTCCTGATGGAAATTTTGAAGTTTAATATTAAAGTGCAGTTGTTTGTTTTTTTTTTTCTCATGGTGGTATTAAAAGCACCTACTTAGCTGCTGGGACAACTGCAGTTCATTGTTTAAGTGTAATCTGTGACTTTTTTGGTGATAAACTGCAAGCACAGAATTAGAACAATTCAAAGTTTTGGGCCCTAATGCAATGGGGATTCAATGTGATATTCCGTGGTTAAAAAAACAAACAAAACCCATCTCCTTCAGATCTTGTGCTCGATATATCATCCTCTGACAAGATTTTCCTTGCATCAGCTGCAGCTGTAGCATTTCCTCTCAGTGGCTCCCAACTTTATTAATGCCATATAAAAACCCCTTTTTCCATCTTGCTGGTTTCTTGGCTCCCAAGGGTAGTCTTGAAGATGTGAGATTTATGAATTTGACTGCTAATAAAAGAGTGACTCATTAAACTGTAATTCTCAAATCCTGCTTGTGCTTTGGCATTTCAGTAGAGGTAATGGAAGCTAAGGGAAGGTGTCTTCCTGAGTGCTCTAATTTTGTGAGCTCTCTTTATGAAAGAAAAGACTTTTTTGAAAACTTCCATTTATGGGAAGCTCTGTCATTAGCATTTCTTGTGTGGCATTGCTTGTAACTTAGCACTAAGGACAGATAAAGGAAATCTAAGTACCAGAGTGGGAATAGTTGGATTTATTTGGAGCATTTCAGCATTTCCTGGTCTGAAGCTGCAGCAAGACCATGCCACCTGTTGATGAAACAAAGGCCAACATTGCAAATCAGAATTTGTGCCAGTGTGTGTAGTGCTGAGATGTTTTTCAAGAATATCGGGGTGCCAAGGGGTTTGTATGTTCTTTTAAATTTGTATGAGTGAAGAGTTAGAATCTTCCAGTAAAAAATGGGCGTCCTGGATGTACAGGCATTGGATTTAAAAAAAAAAAAAAAAAAAAAAAAAAAAAAAAAAAGTCAAAAGGGATATCATTGGACATCTTAAATTTGTGTCAGGAGGCATGCTTACAAATGAGGATTAAAAAAACAAGTACAACCAGCTAGGGAAGCTGATGATCTTTTTATAAAGTAACAGTATGGTGGAAAAGAATTTGAAAACTTCTCTCTGTGTCTTGCAGTATTTTGCCTACGTCCTAATGTTTCATATTTCATATCTGTTACTTAAAAGCTTTTTAGACACCTTCTGTGAGTTCATAAGTAATACTCCGTGTTTTAGAACACCTTAAGTCAGATATTATTAAGTCGGTGGCAAGGTCTGTAGTGAAAGCATTTATTTTCTTGTCGGAACTGCAGATTTTTTTAAATTCAATTTCAAATGGGAGCTTAGTATTATTCATCTGTCTTCCGCAGAATTTAGTTGTTCTTGCTTTTCTGCACGTATAACATAGATGCTGAGACTTCATCAGTATTCCTAATATTAAACTGCTTCACCTTTTTATGTTCAGTATTAACAGGCAATAATGGCTCATAACAGAGTTTAATCTCCCACGAAAGCTTTCCAAAGTGAAACTATACTGACTTGTGTTCCTGCTGGCTCTTTTTGCAGGTGCCAAACCAGCTGCTTCCGTTGACCCTTGGGCAGCACCAGCAGGATCTGCAACTCAGTCTCTGTCCAAAAATGTTGACCCTTGGGCTCCTGCTCAGCCATCTTCTACTGCAGCAAAATCTTCTGTGGATCCTTGGGGACCAGCACCTGCAAACAAACCCCTCTCTACTTCTGGTGAGAAATTGTCTCATTCCGTATCCATTTTATTTGAGAAATTTAAGGAGAAATCTGATTTTTTTTTTTTTTTTTTTTTTTTTTTTTTTTTTTTTGCATTGCTTGGTTAAAAGATGTGCTGAACAATTTGCAGTATTGATCTGTAAAATAAATGGGAATTTCAATAGCTAGCAGCAAAAAGAACTTCAGATGTGATTGTAACTTAGAGCTGTGACTGTAACTTAGAGCTTTGACTTTGTGCTGCTTCTTTCTTTGTGGTATTTTTCTTCTACATTCTTCTATTAGTATGTGTGGATGCATGCCGAGCTCTTATGACTGCTGCTGCTGTTGCATTTTTAACTGAGTTTTATTTTTGATTAGACAAGGACTTAATTTCTGGAAATGAATGTTGCTATAATTTTACCTTTCATCATGATAAATAGCTGTGCAGATGGATGTCTCTGCAGACATAGATTGACAGGTTAAGCAGCTCCACACTCTGAAGAGATTTTTAGAGGTGCAAATAAAGGTTTGTTACTTCAGACTGAGGGTGTCAAATCTGTCCCTAAACTTTTGTGTAGCAAGATGTAGAAGGTGCTGATGTAATTGCCTGTTCATGCTCCGTAACTAATACAGCCTTGATGAGTCTTAGTACCTGATATTTTCATATTGGCAGCATGGCTAAATGCATCCTAAATGAATTTTCTGCCAGTCATTCATCCCAGTACATAATAAACAAAGGAGTCACAAAGTGGGTATTGCAAGAAGTTGTCTAATCTACTTTTCTCTGGGCAAAGGGCAATAACTGGATCGTTATGAGGATGATTGTTTAGCTGTGGTGGTCTTTGTTCTTGATAAGTGTTATTATTATACAGAATCTTCACTCATTCTGTTGTTTTTATGGATCTAAGACTGTACCTTTGTTTGCTTGAAACGTGTTGAAGGTTAAAACTAAATTAGGAAAAAAAAAGCATTTCTATTCATACAAAAAAAAAAAACTTCAAAGCTTTTCAATATTGTGATTGCTGTTCATTTAGGTGTGGTTTTTCTTCCTCCATTTTGAGGCAAGGGTGTGTCCACATTTTCAAAATGTTTTGTTTTCATTTGTTGCAAGCTATGGCCAAGTTTTGTTTTTTCAGCTAACGGAGTTGTACCATCTCTGCATGGGGTAGATAACCTTTTCTATTGCATTCCTACGCCTTTTAATTTAGGAAGCATAAGTCAAATCTTTAGTTAAGTTATAGCAGTGCTGCATTTGTCTCTAGAAGCATATTCAGAAGAATATAGAGAACTCCATAATTCAGGCTGTAGAACTGTTGCTGCTCTCTTCTTCCTCAGCAATGTATGCCTGCCTGGGCCTCTCTCTAGTGCAGACACTCAGTGAAAACCCAGCATGCTCAGGTGTGCCTTGCATTGTGATTCACAAACACATCGCTCTGAATCATTCGGCTAATACCGTAAGGACAATTCTCTGGCGTTATCCTTCTCCTTGCTCCTGCGTAAGAGTAGGAGCTCTCGAGCTGATCTGAACTGCTGTCTTGGGACCTGGCAGATCGGCTTCCTGGTAACATGCATGGGTTAGACACAGCTTTCAGTAGGATCAGATGTGTGATGCAACCAAAGATCTGCTAATGACAGGGCTCTCTTGTTGTTTTGAACAGGAAGTACATCTTTTGACCTCTTCAGTAATTTGAATGGTACAGTTAAAGATGATTTTTCTGAATTTGACACACTTCGAACTTCCAAAAAGCCAGGTATGAATCAAATTCTTAGCATGTGGACAATTTGGGTGATAGTCTCAACAACAAATGTCTTGTTGTTAAATTTTATTTAAAAAGAAATCAACAACAAAAATTGTCTTTCACAAAAGAAAAATTAAAGATGATGATAATGCAGCAGTAAAAGCTTGCTGTTAACACTTTGGCCTCCGCATGAACTCATGGGGAACTGGCTTCTGGTGTTGTGAGCCACAGAGTTTTACTCCACAACCTTTTGCTATGTTGACCCAGAAATTTGTTTGACCTCTATTCATGACATCCAGTATGTGTTTGGAGTATGGCTCATGTCTCTCATGTTAGAGAATCAAACAGAAAGATGTTGACTGAATTTCTCAGGTATGTAAGTGCTAGTGTGTAACAATAGCGTATTTTCACATTTTCCTACTTCTGTGAATGCGTTAATTCATATTTGGTTGTTGCTCACTAAATTAAAAACTGCAGAACATAGGAGTGCTTTGTTACTATGTATTTTCGGGACGATTCTGCCTGAAAGGTTGGTGACTGATTTAAAGCTGGGCTAGGCTTCTTTAACACAAAAGAGAAAACCTGGGTGGAATCTAGTTAGGAAGGGTACAACAATGGTGCAGCGCAAGGGCAGAAGCCAAGGCTCTCGAATATCTTTTCCTTGGAAACTCTTAGTTGTAGCATAGTTACGAGAATATTCATCAACACAAATTCAGGTAGTGCCTTCTGAAGAGCTCTGCAACTGTTACTGTAGCTTCTTCATACTCTTCTAAAGAATATTTAAGGTGTATCCGCTTGCATGTGAAGGGTGTCACGTGTTCTGGAACATTTAAATATGACTTATATAAACGTTAGATTTTGAAATATTTCCCTTGTCAAAGACTTGAGGGTTTTCTTTGCTTGATTATGTAGATCAATGAGTTACGTTGTTTTTCTCTTTGTGTTGTTACAGCTGAATCGGGTTCCACTTTGCCATCCCAGCATAGCGGTACCACAAGTCCTGATCTCTTTGATTCCCAACACTCAAGCATGACATCAGGCAAACAAAGTGCAGCTCGGAAAACCCCCGAGTCTTTTTTGGGTCCCAATGCTGCTCTGGTGAACCTGGATTCACTGGTGTCTAAGCCACCGCAACCTGTAACTTCGCTGAATCCGTTCTTAGCGCCAGGTCTGTTTCGGCACGTTCCTTCAGTTTTTTATTTTCCCTTTCCCCTCCTATAGGAAAACTCTGTGTTACTCAGTCCCATTTGATTTAACATAAGCCATTTTTGGCTTGTTTTTCTTGATTACTTCAGCCAGCAGATCATGACTGAGAGCAGGAGGGTGAGACAGCATGGTTTCTAGGCGTGCTGCCGGACCTTGAAAGCCTAGACTTTCTACTCTTGTGTCTGCAGCTGATCTGCTGGGTTAGCTTTGTTCAAGCAGCTTTTCTTCCACTTTTGCACTTGCTGTCTCAGAAGGATCTGGGTTAGAAGAAGGCTTTTTGGTTATTAAATATGGCTGAGCTAAAACTGATTGATTGTCAGAACAGGTAAGATGTGAACATGTGCCACCAGAGAATCCCTTGGGAGGGTAATATGTAGTAGGCTCTTGTGGCAAGCAGGTAGGGAATAGCCCTTTTCCTTGTGCTACTGCAGCCAAATTAGCATCTCTGGCTCCAACCTCGGGTTCCAAATAGCAAACTCTGCAGTATATTTTAATGGGTTGCTGGTTAGGCTATTTTTAGGCTAGCATGATAACCCAGTTTTGGTCGAAACACACTCTCAGTGTATTTTGGGAAAAAATAGACTGTCGCAGTTCTCCTGTAAATTGGGCCCTGCTATAAGTGAGCCTTTAGTTAGAGCGGACTTAGAAGGTGGCAGTAAACATTTGGAAGATGTATGTATCTTTAAAAGCTATTCACATGCACTGAAATTTCTGTGTGACACTAGTCCAGTGAAATACTTGAAAATGATATTTTAGTCTTTATTTTCTTCACTTTTCCAATAGGAAAAAAGAAAAGAGTTTATTAAACTCCTTGGGTAGGAAAAAAACAGTAATTCTGAAGAGCCTTGGCAGTGCTTAACCAGAGGAAATCTGTGTATCTGCCATTACCGGTTACTACAAAAAGTTTATAAGGGGTCACTGGGCCATCCAAATAGCACTATGCATATACGGCAGAAGGAATTTGTAGTGTTGGCAGCAGCCCAAAAAACCTCAAACGCTGGGAAAGTTATTCTCTGCTTTTTCTAGCACCGCTGTAATTCGGAAACAACTTGTTTACTTTATGAATTCTTGTCAAAACTTAGTGCCAAAAACATGTACAGCTTCTAAATGGAGTTGACTGGAAGAGATCCTGAAGAAAATGTATGTATCTGCAGTAGCTGGATTGCAGTAAGGGAGTACAAATAGCCTTTTTAAGGCAAATTTTAAGTCGTTTTAAAAAAAAAAAAATTAGATGTTGTAGGTAGGTATGTTCCAGGTTATCAGATTTAGAACCTGTCACTCCCATGACTGTCATCAAAAGTGGAAACTGTGTTCAATGAAACGGGCTGTATTTGTGTGCCAGTGCAGCCCAAGTCTGCTGTTCTCCACAGGGTGCTTTGGGGTTGGGAGCATGTGGGGATGTACAGAAGGTGCATTCTTTGCTGGAAAAGATGAATTCCAAAGCCTCAACGTTTATGGAGATGCGATCTCCTTCCCTCTTCCCCCTTCTCTCAAAACTAGGCGCAGCTACAGCACCAACTCCAATCAACCCCTTCCAAGTGAATCAGCCTCAGCCACTCACTCTAAATCAGATGAGAGCAAGTCCTGTGATGGGAACCAGTCCTTCTTTCAGTGCTGTGCCACCAATAAGCATGGAGCCAATACCTCTGTCTTCCATGGCCCCAGTGCCTGTGGGAATGGCACCGATACCAGCTATGGGCACTGTGGCATCCATAACAAGGATGGGCCAGGGGCTGAACGTGAGCATTGCAGGATCAATGACCCAACCTCTTCACAGTACAGGAATCCCGCCGTCAGCATCCCAGTCTACAAATACAACTAACCCTTTTCTCCTATAAAGACCCAATTAAAGGAACTTTCTTTTCATAGTGTTTCCAGGCTGAAGTCTTTACAGCGAAATGAACGTGGCCTGTGTGGACTGAACGGTGTGTAAGAGACTTGGAAGTAGATTTGCAGTTTACAGTTATGATCTTTGAAGAGTTGTCTCTACTTACCAGTTAATCTAAATCTAGTCTTTGCTACAGATGGTACCTTACTTTGGCTTGTTGAGCATTATGTGAAATGTTCAGACTTTTCACCAAAGTTAGATTCTGCCCATTTTGTTACTTTGTTAATCATTTCAATACACTTTCTAGGGAGAACCTGCCATTTTAAACTCCGTTGGCTATTTTGTAGATGTCAGATGATGTGCTGGATCCTGAAATTACTATTTACCTGCATCTGTCACTTCCTATGCCCATATGATAGACCTGAGATTCAGAGTGCTAGTGAATGTTTTGCACATAACTATACACAGTTCTAGACTGTTGGTTCACCCATAGTCCTTACTCTTAGAAGAGAACGATTCGGAGGGCCCAGGTGGCTGGTTTTTATGCATTAAACATTGCAACGCAAAATCGCACTGCTTTCGTACCTGAGGTTTGACCGAGAAAGCAAGCTTGTCTCAAAAGGAAAAAGCAGACAGAAAACCCAAGAACATTCTCAAGTTGTCAAGTATAACGTGTGCTGTTGTATGCAGTGTTGAATTGTACACTACTCTAAGGACTCCTGAGGAACTCTCTGTGAGTGGCATGCTGCACTCGTGCTGAGTGAGTGTCCTGCTCTGTGCTTGTCCAGTACCAGCTTCGTTTGGAAGTTATCATGTGTATTTTGTTTTTATTTGACTTACAATGTGAGTTGAAAGAAAAAAGAAATACAGTGGGGCAACTTTGAATTCAATTCACCGGGGCAAGCTTTAAAACTAATTCAGGCTTAACCTTGCTATATGCAGTTACTCTTGTATACTTTTGCACATATTTTGTTTAGTACAGTTTCATATTTGAGTTTGCAGAGTTACCTGATAGTCCTTTTTTTGCTAATTTTTATAATGTGGTTCTTATTTAACTGTCTGGTTTTGATAGATTTATCAAGTCTGGCTGAAAAATTAAGATATTGGCAAATGTCATTTTTATGGTTTTAATGCCCTCTTATTTATGGTTTTAGCTCTTTGTTTCTGTAAAGAGAGTTTAAAAGGGAAGATTAACACTAAAATATTTTACTTTTAAATGAAGTATTCATAATGCAAATCAAAACAAATTCTCGTGACTAATTATTTTTAGATGAATTGAATTTGAACATAACGTGATTTACGACTACATTAAAAAGAAAAAACACTAAAGTCGCCTTTCCCTTGATTTGTTCCCGTTTTCCGATTACCAAAATGGACAGATGTTTAGCCTTTATGCAGATCAGAAGAGAGGCTATTTTTTCTTGTAATACTTCTTGAGATGTTAAAAATCCTAATGTACAAACACGACTCATTAATTTTATTGACTAATTTTTCTTAATGAAAGGTGCACTCCATCTTAATAACCGGTTCCATTTACGATTATTACTTGTAAGCTGAACTATACGTTTTAACTTGCATGTCTGGACTCATCGGCACTAAACCGCGCTCAGGTTTCAGTAGCGTTCCTGGTGCAAACCTGGCCTCCTCGAAGGCGGCAATGTTCCTGAGCTCTGCTTTCACCAGTGTGCACAGAGTATGAGGAAGGGGATGTCCCAGCGCTTGCTACTGCCTCGAGGGCATCTCTGAATGAACTGATGCATCTTGGTGGCCTTTCCCTAATTAGAAGAAGAAGAGGGGAAAAAAAAAAAAAAAAAAAAAAAAAAAAAAAGCTGACAGAAATTGCCAGAGTTCTGTGTCTTGGTGTAACTTTGCTGTGTGGGACTGTGCCAGTCCAGGGTCATGTGCCGCAGGAGGGAAGGGCTGGCTAACACGAAAGGGGCTGGGTTGTATCTTTTGGTGGGTAGGGGAGGCTGAAAGACTATCAAATCTAGGGTACAATCACAGATTTTAGCTGTGTAGGTCAGTGTAGCTCTATTAGTATATGGAATGCTAAATGTGTGGATGTTTCTATGCAGATTGTTCTATCCTCTTGATACTATTGAATTTGCAAGTAGGATTCAGAATATTCATCTGCTTTGTTTTTATATAGGAGGAAAAAGAATTACTGTCCACACCCAGTATGTCTTTTAAAAAAAGAAAAGAAAACAAAAAACCATTCATGTTGCCTTTCAGAATAAGGAAAAAATATTTTACTTTTTTGTTGTTGTTGAAGTTATTGAAAAGTGTAGACCAGGAAGGGTGTGATTCTTGCAGGTGGGGGGGGAGTGCTTTCCAGTTGATCTGTGGCAAGATTTATCCTTCATTATTTTTCCAATTTAATTTTATCAACAGTGGAAGTGAGGTCACTCGATGTTTTTCCCTTAGTCAGTCACTTGAATGCATTTACAACAGTTAGATGGGGCATTATCTATTCAGCCAAGCAGTTCTAATCGCATCCTCTCGTTAAACACTCAGTAACTGTTTTCCAAGGCATGATGGGGTTGATAGTAAGTATTTAAAACTATAAAGTCATGTATAGTTCAGAGTCATGATCTGTCACCATGAGTTGGTGACAATGTGATGTCGGTCTGGTAGGGAGCCCTGGCTTAATGAAACTGCTGAATGGCAAATTGTTGCTTTTACCAAGCCACTTCTGTAGGAGCTGTATTACTTTCACATTATATAGAGAGATGTATATCGCACAATAAACCATGACAAGACGCTCTGCGCAGCGATCAGCCCGGGCTGTGGCGCTGCAAAGCGTTAGGCTGAGGACCCCAGCTGTGCCGCCATTCCCAGCCCGACGTGGGCGTTGTGGTGGGAGCCGAGGTCAGGAGAATTAAGCGGCTGCTTCGGTAAATCCGCTCGGTTGCTCGGCTGGAGCCGTGCCCGAACCTCGCAAGCGCCGTGCAGGCGTGGGGTGCTGTGCCGGTGACACTGAAAGGCGGCTTCTGCCCTGGCCAGGGGAAGCTTCAGCTGTGTCCAGAATGGGGACTCTGTCTCATGGTGATTTAACCGCTATCCAGAATAATTCCACCTCTCCTCGCATGGGGGACGTATGCGTATCCGACCGCGGCCGCTCTGGCGTATTTCTCCAAACGCGTTTCCCTCTCCCCCTTCTTTTCTCACTCGCAGATATTAAAAGTGCTTTTGATTTTTAAAATGTTAGTATCCCAGAATAGCCTTACTGGTCAAATTGACCAAAGATAAAGTGTTAATTATTTTGTAAAAAAAAAAATAATAAAAAAAATATCTTGGCATAATTTTAAACCCAAAATAAGCTCAGTTATTTATTCAGTTTTATACTATATAGAAACTAAACTACATTGAGGGGACAGGGAAGGAAAACCGTGGTGGGTTGTGGTGTTTACAGTCTTTTTGAAGTCCCGTAGATAAGACAACTATTGTTATCCATCTCCCCTTTTGCTGTTACAGTTTCTAATGTGTACTGTATGTATTAATATTGCACAAATTGTGGAGAAATATATGGTTTATTTTACACAGCAGAATCTCACAAGACTTGCTTCCTTTACAAGTGTTACAATTTAAATATTTACCAAACTGTTTTCATAATACTGGGAGCCGGCTGCTTTTTATGAATTTGTGCTGACTATTGACATTATTTACTGTATAAATAATTTATCATTTGTACTATTGTATCATAATGTCTGTATCTTTGTGTCATTTTTCCCGAGCAATGTCACAAATGTGATATTTAATAATGCCATCAGAACAGTGGAAAGACAAGGGGTTTGTAGGTGACTGGTCAGAATTAAAATTGTATTGCTTATATTCCAGACGTGTTGCTTTTTCGAGACTCTGCGTAGTGTTTATATCCTGTTCAAAAACTGTTGCTCTCATGCTTGATTTAGTTTTCAAGAAAGTTGATGGATTGGTTGAGATTATTGAGAGTTTGTGCTAAAAGTCCTAGGCTCTAGGAGAAATCTTAATGGTTATTGAGAGTAATGCTTCTTTGTACATTGTCAATGTGATTTCTTCGATGAATTCATCACTTTCCTGGGGCAGGCCTGCTCTTACTATGAGAAAGAAGGGTTTCTTATAGATCACTTAAATCAGAATCAGTTGAGACCTTACTAACTCAATAAAAATGAAGACTTGTTGTGTTGCAGGTGGCTGAATTGCTTCTTTAAACCACATTACCGTTCAAACAGCATTTTTGGAAGGATGATCAACTACTTTCTCTGCGGAGGCTTCAGTATTTATGTCAAGACGGAAGTCTGGGGAGAACTTGACTTTTAAAGCCAGTCAGTTGTGGAATAAGGGTTGGGGGAACTGTGTCAAAACTGACTTTTGGAGTCCTTGCTTCCTGTTTTTGCAGTTGATCAGCCTTACCCTTCCTGCAGCCTTGGCCCTGCCCTATTGATCGAGTGGCCTTGCAGATTGGGTAGCAGTGAGCCTGCCTCCAGCTCGGAGGTGATTTCAGCTTCTAATTTGGGATGGTTTAAATGGAAGGTACTTCATTATCAGGCTATTTCAAGAGCTGCCTCTCCAGAGCCCCTCCAGGTTTCCTGTAGTTGCGGTTTGCTGCCAATCAGACTGATCAGTAATCAAATACTTAATTTCTAGTGCTGAAACTGCAGCGGTGCTAGAGACCTGATGATCGGAAAGGCGGGCATGGAAAAAAGCATCAGTTCTGTCTTAATGATTTGATTTCAGATTTGTGGCGCAGAGCTTGCTGTGGGTGTTCCGCAAACCCACTGCTTCAGTAACGCTCCAGTTTCCCTGGAGAGCGAGTTTGCCTCCGGTCAGGTCTTTAATTCATTTTGCTTCTGTGTTGGGGCATGAAAGGAGAAGAGAAAAACCTCTGTTGCCACAGATGACAGCCCAGATCCCTTTTGGTTTTTGTACCTCTCATTTTTACAGAAGGATGTTCTGTGACTCGTGTTCTCCTGCGCAGGATGGCTCTTCTCTGCCGGTGGGTTTTTTATTGCTCCTCTGGCCGTTCTCTCTTCTGTGTGATCAGCGCTGCTTCACTGTTCTACTCTGGCCTCTTGAAATTGCACATTTTTTGAAATAAAGGTGCTTGCTACAGGAAAGATTGAGGAAAGGCTTGAAGTGGAAACTTCTGTGATGACTTTATAATACCCTTAAAAAGGAGCTGAATACTGCAGACTTGCAAGCCAAAGGGGCTGCTGGAGGCAGCCTGTGCCATAAAGCTGTTGGGAGAGATTCTGGCTGTGCCTGCGCCTTCCTCTGACCTTGGGCAAGCTGCTTTCTCCCGGCCCCGGGTTTCCTCTTCCTCTTCTGTGAAGCGAGGTGGTATTTGCCTGCTTCTGGGGAGGAAAAGGGCTATCTGGATAAAGTATTATCTAGAGGCTTGCCCTCATCCGCACCAGTGTTGCCAAGTATTTTTGCTGAGTACGTACATTGCCGCTACCTCTTGTTTGTCCTGGGTTGCGAGTGGTGCAAGCTCTGCTCTTCCGCTCGTTTTCATCGAACCGGGGGGAAATGCTTTGAGCCAGCTCGTGCTCTGGCTTTGGCAAGACTCCTGCAACTGCCTGCAATCCACTTTTCTGAGAACCAAACTTGATTTACACAGCCCCTCGTACTAAAAACTTCCTTTTTTTTTTTTTAATAAGCTAGCTGTCATCTGCCTTCCAGCTAATCACCTCTCTGCTGTCAGTTGGGACAAATGAACATTGATTTTGTAAAAGCAGCAGTTTGTTTTGGAGATCAGGATTATAAATTGCTAAGAGCCAGTGTTGTACATAGTGGCAGCAATCCTGTCTCTTAGTGTCTTGCTGTCGATCGATTATACCCTCTAATTGTTGAAGACTTGGGGTTTCAATGATTAGAAATGCCCCCTCCCCGTTCCCTTTGGTGCCTTAAACATCCCTGCCAATTACCCATTAGGGTGGTTAATTGGTAGCAGTGTGGTGATCAATAGGGGATTGGCAGCCTACCAGTGCAACACAACCGAGGGGGTTGCAAAGGTTGAAACAGTAAATTGTAAACACGGGAGCACGGCAATAGCTCGGGTGGCTGGGAGACCTCGCTGGGGGAGCTGGGGGTGGGTGACGGGACCCTCAGGGCCTGGTGAATGCCCCTCTGAGGAGGTTTCGGGGGAAGGCCAACCTGTTCCCAACGGCATGGGGAAGAGGTGGTGCAACCTTCATTCAGGAGCGAGCCACGTTTGCTGGTGAAGTGGTCACTGGCAGAACTGTTGCTGAAAAAAATCAATGCCATTTCGAATAGCTGGAATAAAGCAGTAGTTGAGGTGGAGTTTGTTTCCTCAGCTCCCTGCCTGTTGCTGCCTGATGTGAAATCTCACTGCGACACTGGTGCCACCAGCTCAGCGGGTAGATAGCTTCAGTTCACTCCAGGAGACCTTCACGAGCAGGTACGGCATCATGCTTTTAACCCTGTTTGAACACAGCACGCCGCAGTGCTGGAACTGCTGCAGGTGCCCTCAGAGCTCCATCCAGCCCCGTGTCCTGCCGCTGCTGGCAGAGGCTTCCCTGGGCTGGAGCAGAGCCGTTGCATTTAACAGTCACCGATGCAGCTGCTTGAAACCAACCCCAGGCTCTGCTGGCCTCCGTGGTCAGGCAGGGCTTCGTGCTCTGGAGCAGCATGGAGTCGAGTGCTGAACGTGGGATGCTGGCTTGGCGTGGGCTCGTCCCACCAACTTCGTTACCACCAACACGCCTGGGGAACCCGGCACAGCCGCTCATGCTGTGCCTCAACCACCTGCGGTGTTTGCTAACACAGGTAATCGTTTGATACCTTCCTTGCGTCACACTGGGGTGGGAATGTGGAACCAGTAAAAATCAGATGGGGGGGGGGCTCTGGTTTTCTGTAAGGGCTTTTGGGGCAGGGAATAGAAGTCAGGGGGTAACCAAGCTGAAGGGAGCCAGTTTTGACTTGGTGTAACAGTGTACGGCCTGGGAGCCCTTGGTCTGGTTGGCGTTGTGTTGGGTGGTGATGGAGGTGTTTTATTTTTATTTTATTTTTTTATTTTATTTATTTTTTGTCTTCATCAGCAAGTCTGCCACTAAATGTAATGATATTCTCTGAGGTGAATTTGGGTACTTAAATATCTTGGCCTGAATAGAGGTATAAAAATAGAAGCCCACAGCAGTTAGATGCTTCTGTGAATCTTCCTGCTGAAGGATGAGAGACCGAATCGCTTGCATCCGGCCAGGAAAGCCGCCTCCTAGCTGCTGCAATGCTGGCTGTTGAAAAATAGCCTCACCAGCCTGAGCACAAAGGCAGCTTCTTGCACTCTCTCGGATGCACAGATTTCTGGCTCAGTCCCACTCCCTGCAAGGTAGCTCAGGTGGCTCCTTACACTGGCAGGCGTTTGCCCCTTTTGCCCTGGGGTAAGGAGCAGCAGCAGGGCAGCTGGCACCATGGCGCTGAACAATTTTCCATGTAGGAACAAGAAGGACTTGGGTGTCCTTCACACAGTCTTGTTAGCTAATTGTTACTAGCAATCTCTAACATCTTCCTAAAGGCTGAAAACTGCCACGAGAGGGCAGGAGCTGATGCTGCTGTTTCTAGTTTTGGTAGAAAGGGCTGCAAATACCAGTTCCTAAAGGGTTTACAAAGAATTTTCCTTTTCCTGACAGGTTTGATTCCCAAGTCACTGTTCAGACCACATCCTTTGTTGCTTCCTCCCAGGGTGGCTTCCACCCTGATGGCAGGAAAGGTCTCCCACGAAGCAAGGACAGTCGGTCTGTCTCTCCTGAGCCCTTTCCAACTCTGCCACAGGGAGCTTCTTTCCAGGTGAGATTTCTGCCTGTCTTGTTGGTCCCTGGCTCTGTATGGAGCAGCAAGAAGGAATTCGGAGAAGCTCCATCCTCCCTGTTATTTTTGGTATCGTTTGCCTGGCAGGCACGGTGAAGAACTGTGTTGTGATCTGCATATTCGCCCCAAATCCCCTACATGCACTGTTATTGCTGTGTTAAATGCCAAAAGCCAGGGCACTAGCATTCGCATCCCTATGATGGCCTTGGCCTGTTTGTCCACAGTGCAGCCAGGCTGCTCTGCTCTCTGGAGTGCTCCCTGTGCCAGCACGGTGATCCTGCTCCTCTGTCCCCATGCTCCTGTACACCAGGACAGCATTACATCCCGGCACATCTGCTGGGTGGCACTGCCAAAGCTCCTTGAGACCTCCTTGAGGAGGAAGGCTGCTGCAAAGTCCTGAACTATCTCAGGCTTCATTTACCTCTAATGGTTCTTGCATGTTTCAGTGGTATTGATGTGTCTCCTGACATACACTATGTCAGCAGAGCAGCAGGATACAAGTTCCAAATAGAGTTTTTCCTGCTCATCTTGAGTTAGGAGGTTAATGGCCAATTTCACTGTCTGGGAGAGATTTAAGTGTAACAAACAGAAGCAGCAGTGCCAGCTGACAGCCCCATACCACCATCTGTGTTACAGGCAGTTGGGAACTTCAGTCCAGTTTTGAAGTAAAAGGGAGAATGATTAACTAGTAAATGAGTAGGGTGGTAACAGCTGCATGGAGCGTGGAGGAAAGGAAATTACTTTGGGCCTCCACTATAACAAGACTTTTTTTTCTGGGTTTTGGCTGTTCTTAAAGCATGGGTTCCTTAACCTTTCATATATTAACAGTAACTGCAGTGAACACTTGCAGATCATAAATCCCTTCCTTATTACTGTCACCCACAGCAGCACAGCATCGTGTCTGTCTTTATTCCTTTGTCATGAGAGCAGAGATTCTCTCCAGTGTGAAACAGCTGCAAACCCTCCGCCATGCCTGAGTACCAAAGACTTAAAGCCGAGACTGTTGCCAGAATATTGTATAGCAGCAAGCCTGTCTCTGGGAGAAGAACATGTTTATTAGCTATATCAACAGTTGCCTTTCTGAACAAACGAATGACATTGAACTCGGGAAACACTTATTGAAAACATCACCCCCACACCTGCAATTGCATAAGGAGCAAATTGTGTCAGGCTGAAAAGCTCCTGCAGCAAAGCTCCCAGAAGCTGAACATGTTTTAAGACCTTGGAGAAGGTATGTGAGATTCTTAACAAACATGCTCAGAATGCTAACGAGTCGAAAAACAGACAATAGGCAAAATGCCCTACGAATGCAGGCAGCAGTGTGGAATCAGCTTGGAATCAGATATTTACCGTAATTATTGTTTGGGATTTCTTTGAGCACTGCTATTTCATGGTGGCTTTTTTTTTTTTAAACCAATTTTTCTGAGGGTCCCTGCACCTTGGCTGTGAATGGTGAAGCTGTGCACACACACATGTTGGTTTTGATCAGGCTCAGTGTGGTAAGCATCTAACTACTCGTTTCAAACAGGTAGCCATTCAGATCTGCAGTAGTAGCACACTGTAAAGCTGTACGTGAATAAATTCACTGCATCCCTCTGGGCATGAAGTTTGGACTTTATCTGGGTTTAACAGGTTTTTCATGACTAGAATCTCTGTTGTGCAGTTGTGCTCTAATTAGAATGGGGGCAGGTAACTGTGCTCAAGGGAAAAAAGATATTTAAGCAATGGTAGGTTTAATGTCTGTGTGTTTCAGGTCTTTCAAATACAGATATTTATCCTGCTACTGTAGCTAACTGCTTCCCAAATACTTTTAAAAAGGAAACAAAATTCCTTGCATCTCTTCTGAGCCAACAGGAAATACTTATTAATTTGGATTCCAGCATGACTCAGTTGAAAGATTACAGAAGTTGCCAAAACAACTGGTGGAGCAGCTTACTGGAAGTGTAAAACCAATAAAAACATGACAGGATAAAAGCAAAGAGATGAAAAAAAGATCTCTAACAATGTTTGGAAAAGTATTTATAAATACTACAAAAGATGCTAATGCTCACAGTAAAATTCCAGTGATCACACTATCTTTTTAGAAATTATATTTATTTGGTCACATCACTCAGTATGAAATAACTATATCTACCTGGATACTTTACTTGATATCTGTACTGGAGGCTCTGCAGTTCAATACTGTGGATCATTATTTGTATTTCTGTATCTTCAAGGTCGTGGTAGTTCACTTACAGGGTGGTATCATGTTAAATCCTTCTCACAGTTATCTCTTGGTATTTGCAGTCAAAACACATGAGATTACATGCCCAAATTTAAATACGAAAATGACTAAGCAATTAGTCATTTCACTGTAGTATATACTTTGTTCTTTTGTACCTGTAAGAACAGCAGATCTTGGATGATTCAGGACTTAGAAACATCCATGCTGGCACAAACAAATAAAAACCCTAGGCAGCAGAAAGACAGAAACAAAAATATTTAGACAATGGGGTTTATTCAGCCTAAAAGAAGAGCACTAACATTAGCTTAGAGGAGGATTCAGTGAAAAGCCATGGTAAGACACCAGAAGAGAAGCCATTTAGACTGAGGGCCAGCTTTGTGTCAACGTGCTGAAGAAATCTGAGAATAGCAAATTAGCTCTGGAGCTTCTGTCACACTAATAACAAACAACATTGTTTCAGTCATTCTCTGAGGTTATGCAATACGAAAATGTAATCGTAGCTGACATGAACATCAATATGTTGCTTTTTTTTAATGCCTTTCTTCTGATAAGAAAACCAGCTAAAGAAAGACATGATACATTATGTGTAAACAAACATTTTCCTTGCACATTATTCTCTCTTCCTTGAACCCATACTACCACACGAGTGTGTGATCTGAATTATATTGGCAGAAGACTGTTAAAATTGTTGTAGGTTAAAACTTTGGCTAACCAAAGCATCAACCATCAGGATCTGCTGGGCTGGAGGGACCAGCTTAAGGGAGGAGATGAGGTCCTTTCTGCTACTCCCGACTTTCCTGTACAGCACCGTGCCTCTGGTAACTAACATGACTTGGAGCTAAATACTGCTAAATACAGTACACACAGCTGGATTACTGAGACTCTGTGTACTTTCATTTCAGATCCTTCTCTAAGACTTCTTTTTAGTCAACAGCTGCACTTAAAATTCAATTTGTTCTATCACAAGTTATAAAGCATGCAGCACACATATATTTAACACTATGGTCTCTGACTCCTGTAAAATAAACTGCTGTCCTTTTTTTCCTCCTGAAGCTTCATGCAGAAATAAAATCTGGAAAGAGTCATCATCATCTTGTTCTTAAATGCAAAAGCCCAGGTTCCTTCACTTAAAAATGTGGGTTTATTTCTATAGTGCATGAACTATTTTATTTAGTTGCACAAACTCTAAAGGACTATGTGCGAACTTAATATTACCTGCTGTGGTTTTGCAGAGAGAAGCCTGTAGCACAGAGAAGAGCGTGTGTGTTTCACTGGAACATTTCAATAATTCCTCCTTTTTGCAAGGTGCAATAATTTCAATTTCCCATTTCTACCACAAAAACATTAATAAAAAGAACTGGGTTTGCACTGGTGTTTTAAACAAAGGAAAACTATTACAACTATAAACCTTCCTATTCTTGAAGTATATAAAGTGTAAAAAAGGCTGTTATAAAAAATATTTGTTGCAGGTCTTCTTTTGAGATGGTCTGATATTACACATAAAAATGCCAAATAGATCTGATGATATTAATTTATATGATTTTCAAGCTGTATACTTACTGAAAGAATTATACTCTAGGTAATTACTCCAAAGCCTCATGGGCTTGTGTTTCTTTTAGAATAAAGATCTCAGGTGAAATTTTCTCAGTTTAGTCAGATACTCATTTTCCATCTGAAGAAAAAAAAGCCCCCAAAGCGTTTAAGTTCTATGTGAGCCTTTGAAAATCTCACTTCTGAGTTCAATACTTATGAATCCCTTCTGTAATAGGCAGAGGGGGGTTCTGCATGTCGCTTGGGCTCACGTCATAGCCCAACTTCTTCATGTCTTTGGTCACTACGTTGAAGGAAATGGTCACAAAGCCTTGAGATCGCACCCTCGTTACTAGAAGAAAGAAGACACAAATAACACTGATTAAGAGAGGAGGCTGAGTCATTATTGAACTCTTCACATATCTGGGTAGGACTGCCATTTTTCCAACAGGAGAAATGGATGGCCAAGCTGTGGCCTGCTGCCCTGCAAGGGTTACAGTCAGGAGCCCCTGGGGACTTACCTTCTCTTCCTTCTCCCTGTGCTACCACTTTGGGGTCAGTAAATTCTGGACGTCTCCCTGTGAACCAACTTGGAGAAGAAAATAGAAAATAAATAATTGGATACACTTGGTAGTGTTTAGATTTGACATACTTTGTTATATCCACTTTTTTTTTTTAAAAGGGGGGTAATAAGACTCCCAGCTTTTGTTCGCAGTACAGAGTGTTGGAGACTGATTTACTTTCTTTATTGCTGTTCTACTTCAACCAAAAGTACGTTTTATCTCTCCGAGGGGGAAAAAAAAAAAAAGAGAGACCAATTTCATACACATTACGTTAAATCCAAGCTATTTCTGAGCTAGACAGAATCTCTCTATGGCAAAGCAGTTTCAAAACCAGTCTGATTCAAGTCCTGATTACTCAAAGTCACAGAGAGGCTCAGATACTTTGAATAGATCAGAAAGGTATATAAATTAGCATGCAGATTCTATGAGAAGGTTATCATAAGAGAAGAGATAGAAATCAGTTGAATCCTGTCCGTGGGGCACAGATTCCCACATCAGCTCTGACCCAAAGTGCTCAGGTACCATAAGGCTAGCTCTGCGCAAGGCTCAGTTGGTACTGGCAATCCACAACCTGATAATTGGCTCATGGATCATTCAGACTGTACTTAAACAATACCAAGGAAGGAAAAAACTTAACACCCTGAGTTGCTATGTGTATACCACTACTTTGGAATGGATGTGTGCTTGAAAACAAAACAAAAGGTTGCAGCAAAGGCATTCAGGATGGAAGAAAAAGTAAAACAGGGAATTGTTTTTCAATGTGCTGTCTTTGTTTTCTGGGTTGCTCTTACTTGGGCTATCTTTCAAGAAAAGTCCCTAGCTACAGTAGGATTTAAGGATGGACTGCAGCACACCTCCTTAGGGTCCAATGACAACTAAAATGCCCAGTAAAATTAGTCTAAGTAGAACCTCTGCAAGTCACATCACTGACATGAATCAGCCTGTGCAATAAGGAGCTGCCCCTCAGTACAAGAATTCAGGTACCAGACTGCTGTTAAAATTTGTTCTTTTTCAAACCAACATTTTTCAAATGTGAGGATAAAAAAAGACAAGTTAGACAGTGTTACTGCAAGCAGATAGTTAACACATTTTAAGAAAGCTCTTCAAAAAACCCAGACACCTGACAATGTGACTTTACCTACAAAACTACCTGGTAATGATAGAAAGAATACACGCATATGCACCAGTGAGTAGCTGGATAGACATTTGTGAGTAAGAGCAAGAACTTTAAAAATAAGTCTTTAATTATTACCTTGTAAACTTTTGCAGCTTAGATGTAGACTCTGGAACAAACATAGCAATGGTTCTCTTATGCCTAAAACAAACACAAGAGGTACGGACCTTAAGAAATGAACCAAACAGCACTGGCAAGACTTCTTATATTTATATAGGCAGTGACATTTCAGACGTCTCAGACCACTGAACACCTTAAACGTAAAAATACTTGCCCTTTCACAAAGAAAGTGTTTGCTTGCATAGGAAGAGCATAACTTACTCCATTTCAAGTGGCAGGAATGAAAGCTTAGCATGTGCTGAGAGTGATGGGGAAGAGCTAACATACTGCACTTCATACTCAGGCTGTCTTCATGCCAGTTCTAACTTCAAGGAATAGCCTACAGGATTACCAAAAATTATTTGATAACCAAGGACTACTGCTAGCAAATCCAGGCCCTTTGTACCAAACAAACAAGACATGATAAGCAGATATAGGGACATTTTTGTCCCTGCAATAACATAGTAACTTGGAAAATAATCTCTATTTCAGTCCTGAAAGATGACAGGGTTGTCACCTCACCTTCCGGGTGTGAAGGGAACATGAACAGCTCCATAACCTCTGACCACATCATTTCCAAAAAAATCAGGTCCATAGACGCTCACTACAATTTGTGGCCCTGCAAAAGAAGTGGGTGTGAGAGAGGTGCCTCGTCTCTGAGCGTCCCACCCTCACCAAGGCACTCACAGCCAGATGGGTTGGTGCTCTTGAAGGTAATGTCGATGGGGAAGTTCCAGACGAGCGTGGTGGGTGCGACGTCGCTCTTGGAGGTGATCTGGGAGATGCCTTCCTCCAGGCCCTGGGGAGAGAAAGTGGCGTAAGCCGGGGGCCTGCACCAAGGCTGCTACAGACACGCTGCCGGTAGGCCACGGGGCCAGGCTGCGTTTCGGGGGCACACAACGGGGCCTTACAGCTGTGGGAACCCAGTCTTGGCCATAGACGAAGCAGAACTTGCAGTAGAGGTCGTCAAATCCAGGGAACTGCAGGAGAAAAAGGCCGTGTTAGTGGGGCCCGGGCCCGCGTTTCACGGAGCGGGGCTGGGCGAGCGCTGCGCTACGGGACCGAGGACGGGAGCAAGACCGCGCTACGGGGCTGCGGTGGGCGCCGGGCCGGGGTTGAGGCCCAGGCCGGGCTGCGGCGCCAGGTCAAGCCGCGCTCCCCACCCGTCCCGGCCCGGCCCCGCCTCGCCCCGCTCACCTGCCCGCTCTCGATCTGCCCGTTGACGGCCACCAGGAAGACGCTGGGGCTGCCGGCGGCCGCCATGGCGCCGGGCGCGGCCT
>VXAA01001873.1:227438-443177 GCA_013399115.1 Anseranas semipalmata
CCCCAGCACTCACTGTGTATTTTGGGTGATCTCCACTGGTTTGTCCTGTTTCTCCAGCTGCAGCTGTGCTGGTCTCCTGCCGCAGTGGAGCAGGAGATGCTCATCATGTCCCATCCTGATCCTGATCCTGGCTGGGTGGCAGGCAGAGGCATTGTCACCTGCACGTCTTCTTTTTCTCCCTGCACATCTTTGCTAGCATATAATAAAATAGCCCCTTGGCTGCTTTGTGGCCTCCTGGAGGCTCATTTAATATGCTCCAAGCTGCGGTTCCTGCTGCAAAATCAAGGCTTTGGTACCTGGATCCTGATACCCTGAATATTCAGCCATCTCCTATGGATGCGTGGTCCTGGCCCATGGCTCAGAGCCCATCGGATGCTGGGAGCCCAGGCAGAGCCAGCACTGGGCTGCAGGAGCAAATCCCTGACACCACAGTGGCCGTGCCTTGCAAGCCGCATCTCCGTCACCTGCAGGGGTTACCGTTAGCACCACTGGCCCAGGTCCCCCTCCAGCTCCGGGGCACAGAGAAGGGGCTTTGGGAAGACGACGTTCCAGCAGAGCTCAGTAACGACCGCAGCACACGGTGCAGCCTCCCCATCTGCCACGGGACACACGGGCATTGCACGCACCCCAGGGCAGGACTCAATCGGGCGCAGAGAAATTCACCTCCCCTCCTCTCCAGCCTGCTGCTTAAACCACAACGAAAGGAGTTTGCCACTGTCCCCAAAGTGCTGTCAATAATCACCTTTATAGAGCTTTTCCAGAATTCCCCACTATCCCACCAAGACGGAATAATTACAGCAATCCTACATGACTTAATTGCAGCGGTGCAGGTGCTTGGAGGCAGCCGGCACAAAGCCGCTCGACACGCGGAGGCTCTGGGGCGAGGACTTGCCGGGTGGCCCCGTGGGCAGCGGCTCCGAGCCCCCTGGGGCAGGGGAGGGTCCGGACCCCGGGGCTGCAGCAGCGGCGTCCCCACTCCACCCCGCGCTGCGGCACAAAGTCAGGCCACGCTTCCAGTTTATACAGTTTAATACATGTGAAACAAGATACATTTCCTTTTGAGTAATGAATGCATAAATAACAGAAGATATATGTGAATGCATAAATATGAGGCGGCATGGAACGAACCAAACAAAAACGGTTGTTTAAAATATTTTTTTCCTGCATGTCTTTTTGCTGCTGTTGCCCGGTGCTCGGGTTGACGGACTCGTTACTGCTCTCAGTAAGCATCAGCTTTCCATGGTGAAGCTGTCCCGCGGGGAGGGCCTGGATGAAGAGTGGGGAAGGGGCAGGGAACCAAGGCTAGAAAGAAAAAATCAACCCCAAAACTGAAAAAAAAAACCACCCAAAAAAAAAAAAAAAAAAAAAAAAAAAAAAAAAAAAAAAAAGTGGTGTTGACAGGTGACTTGAATTCCTCAAGAGGCTTCTGAGTCTGCGACGGCAACAGAGGGGCCTTCGGAGGGCAGCGCGTCCATGTGGGTGCGGGTGTGCGGAGGAAGACGAACAGAAAGAGTGCAAATGGGACGGTTACGGCTATCACCGACTTTTCAAAGGCATTCTGCTATGAGGAGAACAAATCATTAGCTTAAGTGCTCACAAAGAACATCACCTAAGACAGCTCTTTATAACTTTACATACTGTATCAATAATTTACTTTGAACTGCAGTAAACAAAATACATTTCTTAAATAACTTATTTATTTGTTTTTTTTTATCTCTCTGTAAATTTAACTTTTTCCTTTTTTTAGTCTTTTTTTTTTGTAACGCAAGAAACCTTGTTTGTGCACGTTAGTTCAGATTATTGCGACATCTAACCTGAATATCCGTTAAAAAAGGAAAAAAAAAAGCAAAAGGACAATTGTACAGACAAGAAGAATGAATAACTTATTATTGCACTGGCTACAATTCAGTAGTGATTTGGTTTTTTTCTGTAGTTAGGACAACCTCTAAAGTACAAAATAAAAATGAGAGAGACGGCTAAAGCATCAGCTGTGAAAAGAAGCTGCTAGGATGATGGTGGAGGAAGGGAGGGAAAGCGAGGAAACAAAAGGAAAGCAAAGAAAGAGGAGAAACATTTGGAAAACGAATGGCCGTAATAATTAGATCCACATAAAACCCAAGGAAACACCACCCAGTTGCGGAGTCACACGTAATGCAAAAAACAGTATCGTTTCTCTATAAAAATATGTGCATTATGAAGAGAGAGTTTTTGTGGGTATATTTTTTTTGTCTTTTTCCTTGTTTTGTATCTCACAAATACATTATTTCTATTTATATAACTGCTGATATACAGACAATGTACAGCTCCCATCTCCTGGGCACTCCCACGTAATGTGATATCTCTAAAAGGTGCCTTTTTAAAAGTTGAGCATCTTTTAAAAAAAACCAACAAAACAACAAAACCCAAAGAGAATCCCCCAAACCCCAACCGCCACCATCTCGCACCCGAATCAATGTGATTGAGGCCACGGAGGGTGGGGGGAGGACCGAAGCCACCCCCTTGGCCAGCTCCACCTCCCCTTTAGAAAAGAAACCCCCAAACCGCTTGCAAAGCCGCTCCCCCCGCCCTGAAACCCGTCACCGTTTCGTCCAGCCGTTTGTTTGGTTTCTTTTTAATTTTTTTTTTTTAAAGTTTTTGTTTTTTGCAAACCTCCACAGCGCTTAAGAACAAGTGACTGCGAGAAAGGAAAAACGAGAGAGCAGCCACGCACCCGCGGCCGCTCAGTCCCTTCGGTTTCGCAACCCACACTGGTGTCAAGCCCTTGAGACCCCCCCCGCTCCCCCCTCCCAGAAAGCTATACTGGGTCATCGATGTCTTCTTCTGTTGTGACAGTCACAGGCACCAAGTCCTGCTTCCGGAGGGGGCTCTTAGCTATGCCTAGGAGCTCTTTGCTTTTCTCAGCGTTGCTCCACTGAGTTTTTAAGTGATCTGGCTTTTTCAGTTCAGGGGCCGCGGGGTCCGGCCGGGAGTCCGGCGTGGACTGCCCGCTGTCCAGGAGATCCGAGAGGCTGCTCAAGGAGCTGCCGTCCGACTGCTCGAAGGAGAAGCTGGGGATGGCCAGGTGCTCCCCGCGGCACGCGGGCTGGCCCCGGCGCTCCCCTTTGGAGGCCGGCTCCCCGGGCTGGCTCTCCGCGAGCTCCAGGGACTCTCTGTAAGCCGGGAACTCGCAGGACGGGGTCCTTCGGCGCAGCATGCTGTTCTCGGAGGGTTTGGTGCGAGAGGCCGCCCCGCCGTCGTCCTCCATGGGAGGATCTATAGAAATGCAGGGTGGGCTCATCTTCTTCTTCCTCCGGACTCCGTGGATGTACTCGGACTCCGGCTGGATGTGGGCAGGGGACCGCTGCTTTTCCTCGGCAGGGTCCTCAAAGCTACAGTCTCCATCGCTGATGGAGGGGCAGATCTCGATGGAGTGCCGCCTTTGGTCGTCTGCCCAGCTGGGCTTGTTGAGGAAGCCCTTCGTATCGATGCTGTAAAACTTCTTCAAGTCCTTCTCCTTGCCACTGCCCCCGGAGAGGCTGGTTGTGCTGCAGTTCTTGATGGGCAGCGGCGACGGGGACGGGGAGATGAACGGCGAAGTCGAGCGGCTCCCAGCCTCTGAGTGCTCCCCCCAGTCTTTGGCTGAGCTGTTGATGTGGCGAACCTCCTCGTCAGCCAGGTCGGAGGACTCCAAGAGGCAGCCCTCGGGGCTGGGGGGGCTGCCGTCGGGGCTGCCCGGCCGGCTGGGGACACCGCGCTGGCTGCAGCCGTGCTTCCGTGCCAGCGTGCTGGGGTGCCGATGCGGGGAGGGTGGGGGGGAGCGCGGAGGGGTGGCCGGCAGGGAGGAGGCCGTGGGGTGGAGAGGGCTGGGTGCGAAGGTGCTCTGGGGCTGCTTTGCCGATGGTAGCGTCTCACCGGGCTCTGCTTGCAGGCTGTCCTTGGGATCCGGAGTCTGCCCGTCCACGGAGTCCGTTCGAATGGCCTCCTGGAAGGGGAGGAGGGACATATGGGGTGAGAGCCTGGGGATCTGCCGGGCTGGCGGTACCGTTTCTGCATGGCGGAATGGTAGGGGGGTGTAACGCATCCCTCACCGCCCCATCCCTGCCCCGCCGTGCCAGCCCGTCAGACCGCTGCTGTACCAGAGGCGGCCATTTTGTCACCAGAGCTGGGGCCTCAGTGTGGAGGGCTTTTAGCTGCGGGGTCTTTCTGCACAGTCAAGGTCTTGCTCTAAATTAGGACCAAATACTGAGTCAGTGCAATCTGTGTGAAGTGACACGGTGTAGGGCTGGCCCCCAGGCTTCTCATAGCACTGGCAAAACTGGCCATTGACTCCCCATGCTTTAGCAATTCCTTAATAGATTAGTACATCCAGAGAGGTGAAAGCAGGTAAAAAGGGCCTTCCCCTGTGTGTCACTTGCTGAGACTGGAATATATTAAACCTTTTATGGCAATAGAACCAGAAACATTTTGTTCTAAAAAGGGGAATTCTGCTCTCAGCTCCAAGAAAACAAATCCAGGAGGGGACTGGAAAAGAAGAGAAGGACCGAGGTGACTACAAGGGAGTTTGCCTCTGCAGGCTCTTGGCCTCTTACCTGTCTGCACAGCAGCTTGTTGAGAGTAGGAGATCGCGGTACGACGTGGGGGGGAAGGATCTTCCAGCGGTGCCGGCCTTCGTGGCTGGGAGAACGCGCGGCCAGCTGGAGGGACTCTGTTGGGACTCTGAGAGAGGAACACAATCCCACGGGCTGGGAGCGGATGGAGGTGATGGACCCTAGGAAACAGAGAGGGAACAGTCACCACCACCACCGTGCTGGGGGTTGCAAAGTTGGGAGGCTGGATTGGTGCCCAGACTCCAGTGTAAATGCTGGAGAGGAAAGGAAAAGCATGTCGAGTCCATCGGAAATCCCAAGCCTCACCATAAGCCTCATGCAGTGCCAGGATTAGAAACCAGGTGCCCCTTGTCCTGTCTCCTGCTTTAAATACCTGGCCATACCTCATCAGGAGACAAAAGAAGTCTCCTCTGCAAACCATCTGCATTGCATGTAGCTCTGCCCTCTCTGGGATATCGCCCATTGCAAACTTTACGTTCACAGCATCTGTTTTCTGTTTCAGGTAATGGAAACCTTCTCTTGCAGCGGCTGTGACACTTGGTGCGGATGGCAGAGCCTCCGGAGCTTGCCTTGCCGGACAGCCCGCAGCCTCATGCAGCCAGCGGGCACCCTGCTGCCGGCTTTGCGGGAAGGAGACACTGCTGGCATGCACAGGGCAGTTTTCCCGTTTGCCACAACGCAAACACTACCACCATCGTCCATCCACGAGGCAGATGTTGGCTGAAAAACATCTGATCCACGGCATGGAGGCTGCTTCAAGTGCTTTGAGAGTCCCCGAGCTCATGTATCAGGCAGGGATCACTCTCTTCCTGAGGGCTCCCCGTCCCCTGGCTGAGTGTAAAGGCAATCCCTCCTCTCCAGCGCCTTTGTGGTGCTGCTTTACTGCATTTCTGCATTGTTTGAAAGATCTTTTACTTTTTTATTTTTTTTGGTTGCAGGATTTATTGTCCTCATTAGCTTGAAACCCAACGTCTGTTTCTACATTGCTGCTCCATGTTAAAAACACAGTTATCCATCACTTCAAGAGATCTCGCCCAGAGGTCAGGGAACTTGAACCTATGACAAAAGCCATCCAGACAGTTTGCAGTTGCATTTCAGAAAGAGATTTGTTGTAGGGAAGGAAGAAAACTTAGTGTTTAATCATTTTTCTTTTGGGACTTTTCTCCAGAACACCACGGAAGCAGCAGGGCAGCGAGGTTCCCACCCCACAACCCGCCCCACTTCTCCCTCTTTTATTTTTGGGCTATCTTACAGGCAGAGTTTCAGTCAGAGTCTGTACTATTAATGTGCTAATCCAGGCTTTACAAAATGCTTTTTATGATGCAAAAAAATGTTGTCATAAAATCTTTTACAAACACAGTCATAAAATCAAAACCCTACGCTTTCCTCCCCATCCGTAGCTGGAATTTCCTTCTGCTGGAAACTTTCCATCTAGCTGTCCTATAGGAAACCAAAAAACTCTCCAAACTGCATAGTCAGGAACACTGAAGGGAGCCAAATATCTCTGGATTTGTATATTTTTCTCTTGTTTTTCTAATAAATCAGGAAACTGTGTCTAAGACCAAAATAACACAAGATCTGGTCATCTCATAATATTTTCTGTGTGTAGAAACCAAAATGCTGGGAGAAGAGCAGACATCCTTAACTGACATCGAAAAGTCCACAAAAGCACAAATGCTAATGCGAATCTCTGTACGTGCTCAGTTTTACTTTCACTGTAACTTATGGGACTGTGACTTAAATCAGCGTTTGGTCAGCTCAGGAGCAGCACAGCTCTGGGTGATGCTGGTTGGATGCATCCACCAGATCGGACAGAAAGTAAGCACCCATCATATCCACTACTTGAGTGTTCTTGGAGAGAAATTTGGGAAAGATGAAAAATCCTTGGTCAGTTCTACCCACCTCTGCCAACGTCACAGTGGTTTTATATTAGTATAAATCCTGATTTACAGCCACTACAGAGATGAAAATCATCCCCAGTAGTCCAGCCATGAAACTCAACCTCTGTTTTCTTTGCTTAGCAAAGAATTTGCAGGTGAAATAATAATAAATACTGGGCAGAGAACATTAACTGGTATCCAGACAGCTTAAGCAAATACAGAGTTATTTCACCCAAGGAAATCACAGCAGATCTTGGCAGCCCCACCAGGGTCTGCAAACCCACCACTCATCTGTCCAAGCAGTTCTTGCATTTCAAACAACATTGCATCAAAGGACACCAGACTGGTAAGTTCTTGGAGCCACTCAAGAAGCACATGTGCTTTTAGGGAGGCAGACATTTTCTTTCTTATTGATTTCCCCTTCAAACCAATTCGCGCAACAAAAGAGAAAGACATTTTAGGGGAAATGTATTTGGATGCAGTTGGGTAAATGTATACTCCAAGGCTCTGTGTAGCTCGTGATTCCCTGGCTGCGGGGTCTCTCCACAAGATTCATTATAAGGCCAGGCTACAGAGGCACTGGAGAGTGCTTTCTAATCTTTATGCTCCCAAAGAAACTCCTCCATCTGTGAACTCAATGTACTGTGCTAAAAAGATACTGCTCTGAGACTGAAGACTGCCTGAAACAAGAGCTGTACAGGAGCTCTGTCAGGAAGCAATGCCGACGCCAGTTTTTATTCATGTTGACTTTATTGATTTGTATTCCTGATGTCAGGGCTGATCATTTTAGAAGAAATGTGAGGCTAATACCCTTTTCCTTGGCTAGCTGCCTGTCCTCTATGCCTCTCACATTGCTTGGGAGCCCCACTTTTCCCCAGTCAAACACCCAAACCACCCACTTGCTCCTGAGAAAACGCAGTGACGTGATGAAAACAGAACTGCAGCCGGTGGGATGGTACCAAATCAAACAAAGCGAGCCCTGGCTCAACCCACATGCGGCACTGGCTGCGTATTCCCCATCTAACCACCACGTGTGTGCAGCCAGCAGTTACTGTGCCTGCTGCCCCACGGTTTTGGCTAGTGCCGCGCGAGGAGGAAGGGAAATCTCCACGAATGGTACCTCTCTGGGATTTGCAGGGATACGTCTCCATCTCCACCTCGTGGAGTGGGAAGGGGGCTTTGGCTGGCATCACAGGACGGAACATGTAGCTGTCGTTCGGCAAGGAGTGCATGCGTGAAACGGAGATCTTGCGGACCGTCAGGAGGTTTTGAGAGTCCTGTGGCTGCAGACTGGCTGCGCCGCCCTGCAAAGGAAGGAGACAGGGAAAGGGGTCATTCAGCATCTTGGGGAATTTACAGTGATCTCCTTCTCATCTGCTTTTTGTTTTAAAACCCCGTGCAGATGTTCCTCTTGGCATCTTACAGAGAGTCTGCAGCCCTGGTGACTGCAACGGGATACCAAAGCCGCATAAAGAGCTCAAATTGCGGCTCGAGTAAAACACAGCATCAATGAACCACCACTAAGCTGATTCTTGGACACAGCAGCAAAGAAGTAAGGTCCAGGAAAATGGGGCCCACCCTCTAAACACAGGAGAAAGCCAGCATTTCTCACACTGTTCTGCTCTGATTTTCCCAGGGATGTTTTCAGCCCAGGCTGGGTGGTGATGTCCTTTTTCTCAAAGCCATTCTGGGACAAATGGACAAAATCAGCCAGTCCTCGGCCACGTGGACCTAGGGTACCAACTGTTCCTGGAAATTCATGTAGTATCTCCCCAGCACACACACACACAGAGGCAGACATTTAAACGTACACCCACGTTAACACCACTACAGACCCTGGGGCCTCTCCCCTATAACATGGAGCATGTTGGGCACTACTGACCCCAGAAGGTGGCAGCCACGTGGTTGGAGGCAGAGGGAAGGAGAGGACATCATGGCACAGCACCGCATGGGGGTGCAGAGCCCGTTCTGGGGAAGAAAAGGGATTTCTCTGTGTTTGGCCTCGCTGTCAAACAGTGGTCTGGTTGGAAGTGCCTGGACAGAGCATCTCCCATCACGCCGCTTAAACCTGACCCCTCACTGCTTTGCTGAGGCTCTCTTTGCTTCATCCACCTTACAGCAAATTCCTCCTAGGGTCTCAGGAAGCTTTAGGTCCCCAGCAATGTCCCTGCGGTACTGATGGAGCAGCCGAGAGAGGCGGTGCTGTGACCTGGACAAGCGCACTGGGCAGTGGGTCCCTTCACCTGCAACCTGGCTCCCAGCCCCGAGGTTTTGGTCCTTGACACATTCTCCTCACAATTTACCACGTTATCTAAAGTAAGACTAATCGCTCTGGTTTTCCTTTAACATCAGCCTTCCAGTGACTGATTGAAAACATTTTCCCAGCTGCATGTCTTAAATTAAATGTATTTTGCTTTGCTCCGCTAGGCTGTTTTCCCTCTGTGCTAGCAAAATCTGGGCCTGAGATCCCTTGCTGGATAATTTGGAGGTCACCAAGGATCTGTTTTTTTTTTTTTTTTTTTTTTCCATACATTCCTAGCTCATGAATTTCTTTCCTCAGACCCTGAAAGAGAGACATCCTGAGACAAATTACTCAGTGCTTTTACCCTCTTGAACTTGGCTGAGAAGCCGAGGGGATCAGCAGCAGTTATTTACAGGTAGCTGGCATCCAGAGCATCCCTCCGGGTCTACCCAGGCCTCTCATCTGCTGTATTAATGCACCATCAAGGCGGCTGTGCCAGTTGGCCTTTGGCCATTACAGCTAATAAGCCACCAGCATCACAACACCTGAGCTGAACGCGGGCGGGCAGCTGTTGAAATCCCGGTGCCACACGGAGAACAAAAGGCCTCGCCCCACTGTCTCAGTAGACTAACAGAAGGATCACGGTATTTTTCTATTAAATCTCAGTTCATCTCTAAGGGATCTCGTATCAGTTGTCTCTGGCTGGGACAAATGAACAGAAATCCCTTCTTGACATAAACTGCGATTTTTAAGTTTTCAGCTATTGAGACCCAATTGACTGAGGGACTTGGGCAAATTCCAAATGGCTCAAAGCCACCCTAAGAAGTACTTGAAATATGAAATGTGCGCAAGAAGTTTGCTGGCTCACACCTGGCGAGCTGCTCTGGACAGCTAGGAAGGCTTGGAGACACACCACCACTGCTGCTCCTCCTCTTTGCTGGGAAATGCCTGATGCACTCGGGAGCTGGATCCCGGGCTCTGAAATCAGCATGGCTCCTTCTAAACCCATGAAAGCCTGACCTGAACCAGTACTGCTGAGATGGCACATGGTGACCACTGCCTGCAGGCACCAAAGCGCTCCGGCAGCAAGGGGCTGGCTCTCACCCTGGGAAGATCCCAGGCACCTGAAGGAGAGATGCAAGGTGGGAGCCTACTCACTGCGGGACCCCTCTCAGGGCAATAAAAAAGGCCAATAAGAAAGGCAATGAATTGACCCTAGAGGGCCTTGGGGATGCAGCTCAGAGGCTCGGTTAAATCAGCAAGCACAGCTCCCTCCTCTTGTGTCTGGGAATTGATAACCTGCTGGAGCTCTGATTTTGCTCTGGTGTGAAGGGAGCTGGAGAAGAAACAATCCCACAAATACCTCTGCAGGACACGACCCTTCCTGGGCTATTAAACGAAGTCTAAAGCAGATGAATTCTGGGTGGCCACTGTAAGTTCTCTGATGGCAGTGGATGTGCTCCCCATTGCAGCACGCACAGCTTCCTGCCAAAGTGCTACACGGCATCTCCTTTTCCAGGCTCATTTGTGCCAAATGACTGCAGCCAGTCCATCAGCCCCCTTTGATTTAGGATGGGCACGTTCCAGGCTCTGGCCTGAGAGCTCCTGTCAGCTGAGAGCTGGGGCAGGGTCACTCCTGTGGGCACATGCATTTGGTTTTGTGTGGTCTCAGTAAGAGCAAGTTGGCGCAGCACAGCACCTTCAGCTGGAAGAAGGGGTCTCTAAGAGGCAGGATGAGTGAAGGAAGAGATGGAAAGGTGTTCACCAGCCTGTTCCATCATGCTTCTAAGTGGTGACTGAATTTCAGGGCAGATGACGTGCAGCAGTGTGTGATGCTGTGCTGCCTTTCACATGTCAATGGGATGGGACAGGCAGAAGCGGGGCAGCTGCTCATCTGCTCCCCAGGGCTTAAACAGGCTCCTCCAGCCACCTGGGGCTGCTGGCAGAGACCACCTGGCTCTGAGGCTCCCAACAAGGCCTGCTCACCTGCTGCTGAGCCAAGGCTGACCCTGGTTTTGAAGGAAGAAGACCAAAAGCAAAGAACATCAGTGCAGGAAATCGCCCGCTGTTAGCACACACCTCAGAGGTGAGCTCTTGCCGCATGCAGGAGCGGCTCGGCTCGGTGCATGCCTGAGGCTGAGCACGTCCTCGTGCCCACCGGAGGACATCTGGAGCTCATTCACCCCGAGGAGGACAGGCCGGAGGGCACCGTGCTGCAGCACGGCACACCCATGCAGTATCCTTACGTGATGTGAACTGGGCACCAGTCTGTGGTGTGTCTGGGAGGGACTGAGCAGAGGGGGCTGTGGCTGTACTGCTCTGCTGTACAGAGCATCTCCTGAACCCACAGCTCTGGTGCTTGCCGAAAGCCCAGCAGGTAAACGTGCTGATCTACATATGCCTTTCTGTTTTCTCAATACTATATCATAAACAAGGGCTTACAGTTACAGTAAAAAAAAACAAACTGGGCCATGTTCTCTCCACAAAACAAGAAAAGACTCTGCCTGTCTCCAGCTCTTGATACACGGTTTGAAGACAGACAGCTTACACATCATATTGTACATTAAATATGAGACTCCTTTTTGGCTAAAAAGAATATTTCTTTTGTGTCCCAGACAAGGCTGCTGGCAAAGTCAGCTGGGACAGGTTCTGCTCCTGCACAGGCAAAGGTAGTACGAAGGACAGAGGATGGAAACGACTGCTGTGGCTGTGAAGCGACAGGTTTAGAACAACTCACACACCACCGCTAGCTGCACAGCACCAAAGCACAATGCCACAACGCAGAAGCAACGGCGCGGCGTCATTCACCTCAGCCTCGTGGCCTGGGGGGTGGTGGGAAGGTGTCAGGACATGGTGGGAAACAGAGCAGAAGGACGGGATTTCCATCATGGGAGTCTCTGCCCCCTCCAGCGTGTCTGAGTCTGGGATGGCTAAAGACACATTCTCACAGCTCAGCGCCTCCTTCAAATTAGGGAGATAAAAAGCATCAGTAGCAGAGCAAGGCTGTCTTAGTGCTCGAACACGTTTGCCCCGTGGTGTTTCCTGTTTGCCCCATTTGTCCAGAGCAGGAAGGAAGAGAAAAGGAAATGTGGGCTGCAAAAACTGGCACAAATGGCAGGACAATATAGATTCCAGGGCGCCTGTGCCACCGTCAGCGGCAGGAGTAGCCCTGCATATTTAAGCCCCTCAGTGCTGCCAGGTTTTTAGGGCTAAGAAGAGGGTCTGTACATGAAGTGAACAGCCCCCCGAGGAACGCATGGCTCCTGATCTGCTCAGGAGGTACTGGTGGATCAGGAAAACGCAAGGAGAGTGAGCTCAGTTTGCATTCAGAACCTGTGTGAAAGCATGTGCCCTCTTGTCCCCAAGTGAGAAAAGCAACCTGGGTGTTTACGGTGCATTTTCCTGCAGAAATCTCTATTAGGAACTATATTTAAATAGTGAATTCCCTATCGCTATGTAACTAAATTCCTTTTTACTTGACTTAATAGAGTCTGATGGATTTTACAAAAATCTAATTTAATGTAATTTAATCTCAACCCCCCCCATTGATTTTGCAGTAGATTTATTTGCAGTCAGGGTGACAAACGAATTCCGTATTCACTCTTAATCATATGCTGCTGACACGGATGAGACAATTTTCTCATGCCCCTCCTTTATTTCCCCTGACTTCTGATACCCCTAATTTTCTAGAGGACTACTAAAAATCAGAGAGCAGTTAGTGTCTGGAAAATCAACTCCAGAAGCTCCAGCTTGTTGATGGGGGCTCTGACAATCCCCAGGGCCCAAGCTGGCCATGTCCTAAGCAGAGCAGGAGCCAGCAGAAAGCTGTTTGTTTATGAGTTCTGGACATGCCCTTCTGAGCTGTGTGCTACAATTTGCTTGAGGCTTCTCTGGAAATCCCCAAATGGGACTAAAAAGAACCTGAGCAGGATTTCTGTGTCTGTGTGAAGGGAATTTATGTCATTCCTTTCATATATGTCAGGGTTGTCAGGGCCAGAGTGCCCAGGGCTTTATGAGATTACTCCCTGGTACTGCTGCTTATGCTAAAATGACAAGGACCAATGTGTTGGCTGGGGGAACAGGACAGCAACATGTAGCTATATACTTCTGAACTTAAAATTCAAGACCTTTGACTTTCAACTCTTCCCTAGAACAACGATCAGGACAATGTTAGCCCTGGAGAATGTTTCTAGTGGCCTTCCACCTCGGGGAGCCCTCCTGAGATGACTCAAGATGTGGAGGTGGTGGTGACATCTCTGCTGTAGGGGTACACAGGAAAGCTGCCTTCCTCCCCCGCTGCCTTGTCTCCTGCCTGCTTGGCTCGGTGTCACTCGGGATCAGACTGCCTGATGATCAGACAGCAGTGACTGGCAGGAACCGTCCCCTCCCTACCCCAAGCACAGGAAGAGCAGATGCCTTGTGTGAACCATTACCAGGGCTTGGTGCTTCACCTGCACTGCTGACTCCGACTTCATGGCCTCCTGACTCCTGTAGGGTGCCCTGCTCTCCGGTGCCACCGCACCTCCCCTGCTCCCACTGGTGGCCGAGGTGGTTGTTCCTCTGGACATCTCCAGCTCGATCTCAGCATCCATCTCAGCATCCTCCTTGGCCTCTTTGTTGCTCTCCTCCAAGTGCTTCATCAGCACTGCCACCACCACGTTGACCAGGACAAACTGTGCGATGAGGACAAAGGTGACGAAGTAGACAGGAGAGATAACAGGCAGGTAACTGAGGCAGTGCTTGTCTTCCCGAGTGCATTCCCGGAGAGTGTCCTGCAACAGAGAGGGAGAGGTGAGGGATTAATAAAGTCTGGGGCTCCAAATACAGAAACAATCAAAGATAACCTGCTGAGGGCTGAAAAGCATATAATAACATATCCCAGACACAATGGCTTGTGCATACAATCTAAATGAATGGAAAAAAATATGGACACCGTGAATTACATCATCTACAAAGAGGAGGATCATGTTATGTCCCAAAGGCACAGGGCAGAGTCCATGGTTACTTCTCCCAGCCACAAGAACTGGCACAATTTTCCTGAAGTATAATAAATCTGTTAAAAAAAAAAGAAGTTTCGGGCTCAGTGAGACTTTGGCCAAATTATCCTTTGGAAATACACTTAACTTTTAAACGGAAAAGTTTAATTTCTATGTTTTAAAAGGAAGTCTTTTTTGTTTTCACACAAGAGGTGCCTATATTTGTTTGAAATTCGTAGCTATATATCAACAGAGAGAAGGAACCCGGACAGAGATTGCACACACCTTCATGATACCATTCCAGTTGTCCCCCGTTGACACCCTGAAGAGGGTGAGAAAGGCCATGCCAAAGTTGGTGAAAGTTGCGTGCCGGCTCAGACCTTCGCAAGGATTTTCTTCGCTGCAGTCTGCGGGAGAAAGAAGTGGAAGCACGTCAGTGAAGCCAAGTTTGCAATGCTTCTTCAGAGCTGCACCCATGAACCTGGCTGCTGGTACACAGCACCAGGGAGGACGGCAATGTGGTGATCTCATGCCGGTCTGCAGCTACTGAAGGGCAGCTGCAGAGATCGTGTAGCCACACTCATCTTGGTGGAGGCAGATGATATACTGGATGGCAACACATTGTGGCTTAGGAGGTCCGGGTTGACATCAGAAAAGGTGTTTTCACATGGAGGGTGGAACAGCCCTGGGACAAGTCACCAGAGAGGTAGGGGAACTCCATCCTTGGAGGTGTTTAAGATTTGGTTAGACATGGTCACAGCTCCCCTGAGCTATGGGGCTTCAAGGAGGAGGGAGGATGGGGGCCTCTGAGGTCTCTTCCACCAAAATTTTCATGATTCTCTTGACTTAGCCCCAGCAGGCAGAGCCATTACAAAGAGATCTAAGAGGAGGTGGAAACAAGAAGGCTTTTGCTGGGGTGTCTCAACAAATACTGCTCTAAGGTACACTTTGTCTGTTATCCTCTTGATTACATTCCTCGTCTTGATTATTTTTTAAAGGGCACATCTACGGTAAGGGATATTTCTCTGCAATAAAGTGGAGCAATTTTACATTTTTTTTCCTGAGAGTTAATATACTAATGAATGTAAATTGAACCCATGAAATATCCCTCTTTCCATAAAACACGGGCTCATTATGTTTTCATGATGACAGGCAGCAATGGCTCTTGCAAGGGAGTTTTGCTATTAGGCATTTATTTCAGAGGCAAATAGGAAGGAAAATGAAAAAAGCAAATAGAAAAATCCCACAAATGACCAGTCCTGGGGGAGTGAGTGCTGACGGTTCTTGCAGCTGACACAGACCAGCAGTGACTGGGAAAAAACAGAAGTGAAAGTACTTCTCATTTGAAGTCAGGGTGGGAAGCAGTGTGCTGACTGCCTGCAGTTTGCCCCAGACATGATCAGGGCTTTCCCAGTCTCTGAGCTCGTGCTGTGGTTACCTGGGGGCTGGCATTGGCAAGGTGTGTGTGTGGAAACACAAAAAGGATTCAGAGCAGCAGAAGGTGCCTCTGTGAATAAGACATTTTTCACCTCTGTGACTGAATAAATACATACCCATGTATCTAGACACGTAATATAAAACATACAGTATTTCATTTGGAGTGGATGAAGAACTAATTTTTTTCCAGAACCTGTGGAGACTTAAAAATAATTTGTCTTGGGTTGAAAGAAATATTCTGCTTTCAGGCATTTGTAATCTGAGCATAGGGCTGGACTCATAAAGTGGATTAATGACAGCCATAAAATCACCGTGGAGGATGGGCCCTTCTGATGCTTGCTGGGATGCAAGCATTGAGAAGGCTGAAAGAGGGCAGACACGTCTCCTTTGAACAGCACGTTTAAAGGCAGTGGCTGCCTTGCCCCACCTTGCCCAGCTTCGCCAGGTTTATAGTCTTTTCTCCCTAACTCTGCCTGATTTTGTTTTGAGTGGTGGACACATACATGACCGGCTCTGCAGTATCCTTGAGCTGGAGGAATAAATGATGCTGGACACTCAGGAACCAGTGGATGCTTCCTGATTTATGCAGTAAGAGGAAGGTGATGCTGAGAAGAACAATGGACAGACAAGGCTTGGGCAGCTGGAAGAGCAATGTCAGCCAAGTGCAGAAAACTAATAGAGTGTGGTGGAAGCTCTGAGGAGGGACATGTTTATGGTGGCCTCCCTCCAACATGAATCTGACTACCATCCAGCTTTGCAGACTCGTGCTGTCTTAAGTAGCAAACTTCCATCTTTGTGAACATATCCATGCTAGACAAGTATATTTACACAGTAAATAGTTCCTCTACAGCCAAGGGTGGTGTTGGACAAACCTCTAAATGTGTGTGCACATTAGACAGGTTCTGTATTACATCCTTATGTGTCATCTGCGACCTTGAGATCAAGAGAAAGCTTTAATCTTCAGACTGTGAGCTGTGAAGCTAAGTAAGACCCAAGAATAAGAGAGAGAAGAAAGGAAACAGCTAGATATCAAATAAATATCAACCGGATGAAATAAATTGTGTCAGGCACATTACTCACCTAGCTTGCCAAACAATTCCACTCCCAGGGCAGCATAGATAAAAAACAGGAGCATAAAAAGTAGGCCAAGGTTCCCTACCTACACAAGGAGAAAGCAGAAGAAGGGTCAGGCAAGTTGAGGTCACAAATTAGATTGCTCCATCATATTTTAAATACAAGCAAAAAAGGGACACTGGTGGCCAGAGGCTAATCATTGTCTGCCCTGGCTTCCAACACCCTGGTCTCCTTCCATGGTTCTGCTTCAATAGACCCAGAGGAATCTCCCATGTGGGGGAAGGAGCAGATGCTCCCATGTGCAAAGCAGTCTCTGTGGCTGGTGCCTCTGCATTCCACTTCTGCTTACCTGGGATGCTGCAGGTGTAATTGGCCAGCCTGTAGCTGCAGCCTCAGTGGCACTTAGCACTGCACTTCAGGACAGTGGTAGTTTAAGTGACCTGGTGCTCTGATTTGAGTTTTAAGGCCTTTCCCTTCTGCTTGCCAAGTCTGAGATTCTGAGCATGAAGGCAGAGGGTTTCAAGACCATGAGATTTACAAGACGTGTCTCAAGCCACAGCAGGAATTGCCTGGTTTACAAAGGTTTTGCTGGCCTGGACGGCTTTTGGAAAAGGAACGTGTATAAAAGGTTTCCATCTTATTCCAGTAAGATGCCTTGCCTGAGACATTTACAGATTTTTCTCAACAACTACCTGAATTTTAGCTTTCAATGTCTCAAAAGAAAAACCTCATTCCATATGCTAACACTTAGATGCAGGCATCTTGCAGTTCGAACACTGCGTGGTGTGCTACTATTAGGTATCAGCATGCATTTGCAAAGTGGCTGAAGGGGATGGTAATAGAAGTGCAATGATGCTAAAGGGAACACAAAAGTTATTAGTAACAATGGCATTACAGTTATCTGCACTGGAGTCTAAGCCTTTAAAACATCTCAAAGAGCAGATTATTAGTGATTCAGGCAGAGAACGTGAAGGGCAGAGTAGCCTGACCAGCTAGCTACCTGCATTTTACCTGCAACTAACTCTAGCCACATTTACCTTTCCTGTCACTTTTAAATGCCTTGTGTCTATTGGCTTGTAATGGAGATAGAGCGGTCATTCTCCCATTAGACACGGTGCCACGAGCTTCATTTTATCTCTAAGTAAAAATGAGCTAGGTGGTGATTTAGGTAGCCAGGCCAAGGGATGCATGATTTCCAAGGTATCTTCTAGTGAACTCTTCAGTTTGAGAGAGCTTTCTTCTCTGAGGCAGCCAGCCACAGTGTTGCTGGATATTGTGACCATGTTGCTCAATTTCATTAGAAAGTTTATCAGTATGATACCAGTTATTATCGAATTTACACAGCTATCACTTATGAAGTAGGTTTTTTTGTTTGTTTGTTGCTGGCCTTTTTTTTTTTTTTTTTTTTTGTATTAAAGAAATGGGAATAGTCAAATCATCCAGTGAAGACTGTAATTGCTATAAAGTCTAAACTGGCTACTACACATAGAGCTTTGCAATTCCACTAACATTATTACCATACTCCAGGGAATAATAGAGATAATACAGTGATGTGGATGGCTGATCTGGACTATTTCATTGCATGTACTGCCTTCTGGAATAACGCTTTTTAGCTCAAGTCTGCTGGACCACTGACAGTTGATAAGACATTAGGAGGTAGTCTGCAAAATGACTGCAAATCAGAAAACATGGGAAAACAGGCACACACGCAAGTGTACACACACCCTGCCAGGGAGGCAAATGAGCAAATAATTAAAGGGAAGGAAATTAAAAGTGATAAACAAGTTTTCTAGGTTGAGTGTAAATTAAAGCCTGATGTTGCAGCACTGCAGAAGAGGGTCTTGGATTTTTTTCAAAGCAGCCTATAAGCTGAGTATTTTACTGCTATTTTAATGCTTAATAAATCAGCCTGCAAACTTTTGGCATTGATGAAATTCCAAAGAATTTAGACTAACATCAAAGTTATTACCAAGTTATCAGTCAAAACTATTATCTACCTCCCAACATTCAAAGCATGACTGCCTTGCAAGCAGAAGTACTGATAACTGGTAATTTTGAACTGAGTTGACATTTGCTCATAAACAATTTGCCTTGTGTGCATTTGTAAAAGATTCTGTATTTAAGACTGTGCCTAATTACATTACAGAACCAACATGTCTCATAACTAGTCCTTCAAAGACCAGTTTACACTCACGGCGTTGCTGTACAGGCTCAAAGCATCACAACCACAAGCATACTCTAAAAATGCTGAGAAGTGTTTTGTAAAGGTGGGTTTGCTGCTGTTTGAGGTTGCTCCTGCCCTTGGCTGAGAGCAGTCACAGGGGCAGTTTCAAAGCTTGGCTGATGCACTGGATCTCTTGGGAAGTGACTGAAATCTGACACTGATGTGGAAATGTGGCCACATGGAAGAGAGATGTGGGAGACAGCAGCAAGTGAAAGACCCTGGGATGGCTGGTGGCACCACCTTTACTGTTAAACTCCACACCATTCTGTATCTAGACATCCAGAGCTGCTCTGTGGTGTAAGCTAAGAAGCAGGTTGTTTCCCTTGTGCACAAAACCACCCCACTGTCCTGACCACCCCTGCAGATGTAACAGCCGCACGGCTGTGTGAAAGCAGCTGGTGGCTCCTGCGGTTGGAGAGGGCATGAGTTTCTCAGCAGCCCATGAACACCTGCTGCTCAAGAGAAAGTGGCTGAGCAAAATGGCTTACTGCTTACTCAGGCACTCCAGCAAACCTGTTCGGTCTATTTGTGCAGCTTCTGGCTCTATTGAATCAGTACAAGTCAGTGCCAGATTTAATATTTTGTCTGTGCCTTTCTGGTACATGTGCCTCGGTAAGGGAAAGGAAAGGAAGGTCCTCTCCAGTGTATGGCCTCCACCAAGGCATGAGCACAGAGAAGGACCCAAGGCACGTTCCCAGAGCTAAGGTGGAGGCAGCGAGGTCAGCCAGCGGCTGCTGAGCAGCCGAGAAAGCAGACTGTATATGTGTCTGTGACCTTGAGTGAGTCATTCCTCTCCTGTAACTCAACGTACCCATTTGTAATACCCTTGTGGATAGGTAATTAATGTCTCCAAAGCACTTTGAGATCTATTGAGACCAGACAAGAAAAAGATTGTGTATGAATCATGTTGCTGTGAGGAACGGGACGGGGCAGGAGCACATCCAGGCAATTTTCCCCAGCATCCAAAGGCTGAGATGCCTGTGCTGGACTCTCCATCAGGGACAAAGATCCAGCTCTGGTCAGCAGCCTCAGCTTTGGCAGCCAGTCACCCAGGCAGGCTCTGAAAAGTGGTTCTGCTCTAGCAGCTCTGAACAGGTCAGCCCATGCTCTGTTTATCCATCATACTCCCCCTGACTTTGGCTGGTGCCTTTGGCTGGGCAGAGAAAACTACAAATAACCCCTCTCTCTGTCAGCCAGGGGCTATCCATCATCTTCCATGGCTCCAGTGCCGGGGGGAGGCTGGGGCCCATAGGGGGTGAAGCAGAGATGAAGAACATCTTGGAGATGTTGTTGGTGCCCTAAAGTACCTCAGAGAAGCCACAGGACAAGACAGAGCACAGGTGAATATCTGTGATTCCTCCTGGACCTCCACTCCCTAGCATCCTGACTGCCATCTACTGCCGGCAAAGTGTCTGTGTTCCTGGGGCAGGGGGATGCCATGGGGAGAGAGGCAGAGTCCTCCATCCCATTCTATGATTCTATCCCACCCAGAGGAGCAGGGAGGCCCTGTGTGAGGAGCTACCTCCCTTCAATACACTGCATTCCAGTTGGATCTGTGATCTACTATTGCAAAAGCCCTGGAGTAACCCTGCTTAGCAGTAAGGAAAGCAAGTCTGTTCTCCACACATCCAGCAAAACCCTTCTCCCACTGTTCCCGCATGCTCTGGGAGGCTGTCTCTGGTCTAGCTATTGCAGACATCACTGCCATTAGCCTCAGTGATGCCTAAGTGAGACTGCAGTAGCTAAGCACCACATGTCCCATCAGAGCCCAACCTCTGACCTACGCTATTAAAAGCCAGTATCTGCAGGCACAGGGATAAAGAGAAACTACACCAGGTTGTGTTAGCTTGATATGCAAAGTGTTGTGCCTCCCAAGTGACACAAACCGATGCTGAGCTATAGGAGGTGTGATGCATGTTCCCTCCAGGCACAGGCCAGTCCTGCTGTCAATAGGATATAAAGGATGAGATCTACACAATTCTCCCATTTCTCAGTTTCCCTCTGTATTAGATCACACTGCTACCAGCAAGGCCATTTCCCTTGTGGATCACTGTGCCTCTGTTCCTCATCTCAGCATTACACAAGGACAGTGGTTCTCACCCGTTGTGGGAAGCCTCTTGGGATGCTGAGATGCCAGGCTACAGGCAAGCTACTGTGCTCGTTATTAATGCATCAATCCTGTGCAACAGGATACCAGCCACCTGGGCACCATCGCTCCTGTTGCACTGTCAGCTGTGTGATCCTGCCCAAATCCCTCAAGAGCCTGCTGTCCTCTGCTCTCCCTGCTCTGGGTGAGGCATTGATGAAATACGTGTCTTCTGCTGTCCCACTCCTGCAATGGCTGGCTGAGGCACACTACAGTTCTTCTTGTGCCTCTTCCTGCTCTGACATCAATTATTTCTGCATCACTGGCCCACACCTTGGCATTTCAGCTGTCCATGCAGGCAACACACACACAGCTCCCTGGGATGCCTGTCAAGAGCAATTTCTCATAAAACTAAGCCTCTGCCAATCCTTGCCAAGGACATGAGTCCTCATCTTCCTTCCAGCACTCTTCAGCCAAAGCAATAATCTTGGAAGCAAGAAAACACAGGCTAATTTATGCATTAAATCCAAGAGAAAATGGGCACATTTGTCTGCTTGGAAAACAGAGGCCATCTGTGTGAATTCCAGGACTAGGGGAAAGGGCCAGACAGACAGCCTTGAGGCTAAGATCACCTCGGTGGTGCAAACACAAGGCCACTAGCTGAACTGAATGAGCTCCCACTTCTGTGTATCCACTCAGCCCCACAGAGACCAGTGCTAACAGCCAGCAGAACAGTGGTTTCTTTACTTAGTGATTTCTGCTTCTCTTCTCTATTGACATCTCTCAGGCAGCTCTGCAAACCTCTCGAGTGCGCAGCACAGCACACACCTACCCATCTTTCAGAATCAGTCTCACCTGAAATGCTTGCTGGTAAGACATTTCTATTCTTGCTCTCTGAGCTTCGCAGCCATTGTGGGTTTTCAGCATCTGGCAAAAGCAGGCTATTGTTTATGGCCCATAACTGCTGTTAGACAATGCCAAAAGACGTCTTCAAGAGCTGGAGATAAGCACAGGAATTGCAGCACCAAGAAGAGCTAAGCTCCTGGCCAGGAGCAAACTATATAGGCTGTCCTTCAAGGGACTGATAGGACGAGGAGTTCTTCATTTTTTCTTGGCACAGACTGTACGTGGGGGGAGTTCCAAGCTTTGAAGACAAGGAGGAGGTATACTGTACAGTCCTGCATTTAATTAATGTGCTGTCCACAGACCAAGTGAAAAAAAAAAGAAGGAAAAAGAACCCAGATCGTTTAAATAGATGGGCCAGATTTCACTTCTAGTCACAGGGGTGCAAAATCAGGAGTCACTGTAACAGAATTGGAGTGGTACAAATGAGCATCAGGAAAGAAAAGATAAAAAACTATACAGACCACCTTGCAAAATAGGCTCTCTTTAGCTGTCAAACTGTGTCTTGTAATTCTGTAAATGTCTCATTCACTTTAGAATTAAAAATCCCAGTTATTTGCTGAAGTGAAATCATGGCATCAAAAACGCTGATGGAAAACCAACACTCTTTGCTCCCTTTGTGTCTGCTGCTATTCCTGCTAATAAGACTTGATAGGAAAAGTCCACATTTTACTACTGTTGACCCTGCAGAGCCAGGGTGGCAACTGGCCTGGATTCCACTTTGTCCTCTCTGGCAGGAACAGCCCTGGCAGCTTAGCATTGGCTGCAGGTTTTCTTATTGGCAATCGATACTAGAAGTGCTGTGCAGACTGAGAGAGGCTGCTGGTATGGGGGATTCACTTACACAATGAGCATTTTAATCCAGACAAATGTCAAGTTACAAATTTGACAGTCAAGTGTGGGACATGCTACAGAAAAGGTAAATTGTACTTTGGAAAGCAGGGGATGTGAAAGAGAGTAAAGGATTACCGTTGAATAGGAGTCCTATGGAGCAGACATTGCTTACAGAACCGATACAGTCACCAGATGTATAAGCAAGTGAATAGTCAGCTGAAGCATAAGAGTGATATAATTCATTACATAGCCTTAATGGGGCCAGAGATCATAAAAAAGAGGAAAAAATTTGAAACAGATCTTGAAAACCTGCTTCATACTGAGAGACTAAAGGAATTCAATGTTCTACTTGCGAGAGTGCAAGAGATTATCTTCTCTCTTATTACCTCCAAAAAGGAAAAGTTATAGAAGAAAAAAAGCAAAATGACATCCAAGGAGAAAAACAAACTTGGCTAATTCAGACCAAAACCACCAGATTTTTTTACCAAGGAGTAAACACCTACTGGAAGAATGTATTTCATCAACAGGGGATGTTTGATTCCCTAACACTTCCCATCCTTCAAATGAGATGGGGTGGCTTTTAAGACATGTTGAAGTTCAGCCCAGAGCTCTGGGGCTTGTGTTATGCTAGGAGCAGGCCTCTGTGGTCACAGGGGAGTTTTTGATCTGTGAACAGCAGCACTGAACTGGCTGAATTGGGTCTGGCAATGTCTAAGTGATGAAGTCAGTGCTGGTCATGCTAGCCCAGCTCTGTTTTTAGCTGCTCAGTTTAAAACAGTGGATCTATTTCAAGTTTTCACCAGTGCAGCAGATTTCAGCACTTCATGCTTTAGAGTCCATGACAGGCTTCCTTCATCCTCCAAGAAGGAACACCAGAGTTCAGAGCTGAGGCTGACAGTGCCTTTCTGGGTGACCGTGGACCCACTACCAGTTCAACCTCTCGGTCAACCAGCTGTGAAATTGGAGATCTTGGATTCCTGTTTGAAAAGGAGATACTGCCTCAAGACTATGGAGTAGTGGGTAAAAGAGCCAGCACAGCACAGCACAAGCACAGATGGCCTACAGCAGGAATGTGATAATTCATTCAAACCATCCCAAGCACTTGCTGGGGCTAAAAGGGCATGGAGATAGTGGACAAAGATGGTGCCATTTTGAGATCTTTCCCTGACTGTTCTTTCTGTCTCTCTTGCCTCTCCTTTTTTGTTTTCCTCTATTCCATTTCATTATTTTCAGACACCTGGTGAAGAAGAAGATCTCTGTGAAGGGGCAGACACCAGATTACTAGACAACGAGAATGCAGTAGGGTAGGAAGTCCTTCTGCACTGAAAAGAGAAGCTCAAGGTCAGTCTGTATTCCAAGAGAGGAGACTTAGCCTGTACTGTGACATCCTCAATCTTGGATCAAAATGCTAACATCCCCCAAGTCTGGGGATCATTGGTTCTCTAGGTGTTACTCAAGCTCTCTCTGCTGCTGAATAAAAACAAATAAGAAGCTGATGAAAATCACCCAAAAGAAAAAGAAAAAAAATTCGTATTGTAATGACAATATCTTATTATGATAAGCCCATAAATGGACATTCTACAAACATCAGACAAAGAATTTTCCCCAAAAACTTAATGAATAAACATGGAATTATTATTATTATTTTTTTGTAACTTAGACACATTCAATGAGGATTTTCTGGCTGTGGTTTTAGGCTGCTAAATTAATTGGAGTAGGAACTCTTCCCCTGCCTTTGAAATGAAAACTGTAGCTTTATGAAAAGTGATCATTGTGGGAGAAGTCTCCCCAAACTTCCCTTCTATCTTATGAATTTCACTGAAGGGCAAAATGACATTTTTACCTGCACAAGATCTGCTTGGAATATCCCTCGGGATCTCCCTTTAAAAGAGACTTTAGTTTAAATGTTAATTGCAAAAACACCCCAAGGAAACAAAAAGCCTGGCTTGCAGCCACCCTATTGTTTGGGACAAAAAAAAAAAAATACAAGGAGAGAGAGAAAATATGTTCTGTAATCAGAATGCTTTCGAAAAAAAAAAATACACACAAATCAAAAGCTTTCTTGAAATGCCAAAGCAGGGGTCAAGTTGGTAAATTCCATCCTTTAGTCTCAGCCAAGATCCTTCACTGAAAAGGAGATCTGAATACCAAAGGGCAAATGTCTCAGATTAGAAACATTTTTATGGCAGTGATGAAAAGTAGACGGGCCTTTCCAAAAAAAGAAATTTCCCTTGTTTCCCAGTTCATTTTGAATAGATCATGGGCTTCTTTGCACTCAGCAACTATCTCATAGAGGTATATTTGGGTAATTACATACACTAGTTCTACTAATTCTCATATGGCGTTTCATATTCTGGAAGAGATGTCTACACGCTGTGTGCTTTTGGCCAAGCCTTTGAGATGCGATCCCTCTGCAGACAGCTGAAGCTGATCAACATGTGACTGCCCACCATGGTGTGCTGCCATCTCCCCAGTGCCTACGGGGCTGGGTCAGGGAGAGGGGAGGCCTAACTCTCCCAGTCCATCCCAGGGCACACTACACTGGCTTTTACACCGAACGGAGCAGGCCCCCTCATACAGTTCCTTCCAGCGACTCAGCTGTGAGATGTTCTGGATGGGCTGAAAACTGAGGATTTTGTCTGTCCACGCTTGCGTATTCTCAAAGTGCTGCATCTGGATTGCCAGCTCACAGAACACCGCAGAGTTCCCCTGCCTGATCCTCGATGGCCTAGCACCTCATATCGCCACTCACTTCTGGGCAAAGCACAGCAATGTTTCTTTTCTAATCTCAGAGCATCTTCACACCATCTTGTACAGGGGTGAAAGAGTCCACAAGAACCTACAGTCCCTTTCCCTACCTCCAGTGCTGCCTAGTTATATAAGAAATATGAATGTATAGGCAGCTGAACTGACTCTAAAGACTGGAAGATTAGGAATCAGACCACCAAACCCACAAACTAGCAGACCACAATTTAAATAGCATAAGATTTTAAAAACAAAGGAGCCCCAGACTTCTTGGAATTCTTCTGATGTGCTGTAGATCCTTTTGGGGGAGGAGTACAAGTCAGCAAAACCTCTTACCTTCTTTTTCAAATAAATTGATCCATAAAAAAGCAGTCCCAGGAACTGAACACTTGAAGGATCCTATCAAGTATCATTAAAATTGGCAGAATCTCTGTTCCTCCTCACCTCATGAGAATACAGTGATTTGAGACCCCACTTCAAGCTTTTAACACTCAGAAATGTCTCTCCTACTTGGCTTTTAAAGTCTGCAGCTCCTCTGTCAATGCATGTCAATAAATGTGGCTGCTCCTGTCTTGCAAAGAAAATTGCTGAGCTGGAAGCTATCTACTTCCAGTACTTTCACCAACAGCTTTCTCTTTCTGTTCTGGTGTTTCCTGAACTCTCCAGTGAATTCTGCATTTTAGTAGAGCTCTGTCTACAGCAATATGCCCTCTGTTAACTCTTTTTCCATCATCCTGGTTCTCCCATCTAACACAGACTACGTGGGCAGGATGTACCATGCAAAACTCTTCTATCAAAGCACTCGTGGCAATGGAGAAAGCTGATATCCTCCCCAGGTGGCTTCCAGTGCCCACCAAACACTATGGCATAGAGCTATCCCCAGGCCCACAAGGCACAGTCCACCGAGAGGAACAAACTGGACATGGATGAAGTCTGGAGGCTTACCTGGGGAAGTGCTTGTACCACTGTGTCCAGGAGAGCTCGCATTCCAGTGGCCATTTTAAGCAGTTTCAGCACTACAATGAAAACCAAATCCTGGTCAGCAGGGCTGGGAAATATCTCAAGCAAAACCCATACAGGAAATATAGCTTCAGATCTTCTAAGGGAGGGCTCACATCTCTCCTGCATTCATTCACACAGATGGCAAGCACACTGCATCCTGGTAAGGCCCACAGAACATCCAAACATCCCGACTACATCCCAGACCAATTAATGTTAATGACATTAGTAAAATAGACCAAAAGCCACAAGAACTCCAGCATGCCCTAGCAAGAAAATGTGAGACTGATGGGGAGACACTTCCTCAGGGAAAAGCACCATCTCAAACTTTGATCCTCCTTTCTCTACCAGTTTCTGATCTCATCTAGTATCAGTATTAAAGGACTGTGATCCCAGGTTTGAATCAGAGATCAACTGAGACACCTCTTGAAAAACCCACAAAACCCCACCTAGCAGGTTTCTGGATTGACATTCTGCAGGCTTATCTGCTAACTGTTCTCAAATCAAACTGAAACAGCAGGACTAGAAGAACAAATGGCCAAACCGTTTCCTGACGTGTCTGGAGGGATGGCTGAAGACCTATGGAGCAGGCCGTACCTCTTGCTATTCTCAGCACCCGCATGATGCGTATTATTGTGGGATTGATAGGCAGTGCAGCATTCATCTCAATTTCCTCCAGCGTGATTCCCACAATTGATAAGAGAACTATGGCCAAATCCAGCTGATTCCACCTAACAGACAAAGAGAGGAAAGACAATAAAAAAAAATTGTATGTTGACAGACATCCAAGAGCAGAGAATTAACTGTTAAAAACAATCACAAGCAAATTCCAAATGCCTCTCTGCTGTCATATCTGGGCCCATGATCTTCTGTGTGGGATAAAATCAACTCACAGCAGCTGGCACAGACAGTCCTGAGCCACAAGCTGGTGTTGGCTGGGGTTGTATTCTGGGATGCGCCACTGCCTACTTCCCAGTCCCTATTGTCCCCTGGTATCCAGTTGGAGCCTCTTTCAGGGACAAGATACGAGGCTAGATGGACCTCTGATGTGATGCAATACAGCTGCGCGCATGTTATGTCACCTGTCTCTTCAGTTACTCCACTTGAATATCTTCACTGATTTATAGCCTAACAATTGTAAAGAACCTTCCACACCAACACTGAAAGACAGTAAGACGTGGAGAAACTGAGTGTCTTTCCTATGCAATTTCCCCATTAAGCAGTCTTGCTCATAGCAGCTTCCAACCGTTCAGTCAGGGTAAATGAGGCAAACATGCTGGTTTTGTGGAAAAGTGTCTGATCTCACCCTGTTCCCCAGCACGTTGCCAGACCACAATGTGCTCTCACATGCAATCACTTCTGGCTAAGTGAGTGGCAGAATATGATCCATAGGTCTCTGAAGGCAGTGGGGCTGAACACAACTATCTGTGTCTTTGCCAAGGGCCTTTACAAAGCCAGCAGTCTACCAATGGACTGGTTTGGTCCATTGGTAAAACAGACTTGCTTGTGGAACTCTGTGAGCTTAGGTTGCCAAAACTACTCTTCTGAGGACTACACTGATGCCAACAGGTGTTGTGACCTCTAGGCTGAGCTGGTCAGATCTGGTGGAGAGGCAGATAACGGCAGAAGGAAAGTATCTAGAATTTTGTAAGATTTCCTGAATTCCCTCTGCAAAACAGTATCAGCAGTTCTAAGGATTTTTAGCTCCTACACTATATAGTTTGCACCCATGGAGAGACAGCCCTTTGCTCTCTCTTGCACACAGTATGTGGTACTACATTTACTCAGCATCTGGCTTTGAAACTAGGTCAATACAGCTCTATCCCAAATGCACAGGAGTTTAAAATACTCTCACCTGTCCTTAAAGAACCTTCGAAAACCAAATGCCACCAACTTCAGAACTGCCTCGAACACAAAAACTATGGTGAACACATAGTTGCAGTACTTCAGGGCTTCATCCAGGGACTGAAAAGAGAGTTACCAGTTAGTTAGACCAACCAAACTGTCCTTTCCTAGACCCAGTGTAGAGGGACTGGCAGACACAAGGGTGGCACAAGCACAGAGATGTAAGAAGTAACGTCATAATAGATTGCAGAGCTCTGTTACAAAACTGCACTAAATCAAAATGCAATACTCAAATAAAGGATTAGACACTGATGCAAACAAAAACTTGGCAAGCACTAATAGTCGTTGTGCTAAAAGCAACAAGAGCCATCAGCCCCCCAACTTCACTGCATAAATGGTTCAGGGTCTGGGGCAGAGAGAACGTTTTACCCTTTACCCATCTAATAAAGTTTACTTTTTCTGAACTGTGTAGCCTTGGGTAGAATAAAAGACTTGATGGATGATTTCTTCATTCCAGCATGGCAATCCTTAGGACAATGGCTTTGATTAAAACACTCAGAAAAATAAATAATGTTGGAGATGGATTAAATCTCGCCTTCTTGAAAAATGTTACATCTCTAGAGCTGGGCAAAGTATATCCATATTTGGTGCAACATTCACTCTCTCTATAGAGCTGCTCTCGGAAGTCAGGAATCCACAGTGTTTATACTTTAAGATGATGAGTGTTTATAATGGATTTCATTGGAACTGGAGGCCAACAATAGCAAAGAATCTTGCTTGGACCTCAAAATAGATAGTTGCAGAGTAAAAGAGCTCTTTGGTTGAGTAGGGATTTGGAGAGAGGAAGGAGGGAAGGGGAATTTAGTTAAATGTAGTATAGGTCTCTTACAATAAAAAATGACAACAATGAACTTAAAACCAGACACAATTGGAAATAGAATGCATTAGAGAAGGAGAAAAAGGCTTTTCTGCTTTGTTGACAGAGGAAGCCTCAGGCCACAGGAAAGCTCTCCTCTTCACATTCGTGTAATGGCTGTGCTTTGCTGACCCTAGATATGTGGGATGAACACGCATGGATTTTTTTTAGGAACGGGAGATGAAAGTTTTTCAGATGTTAGCAATCCTCAATGCACTACTCTCCCTACTTTTGTTCCTAAAACAAAATGGCTAAAATAAAATGGTACTATTTACTATTTCATATAAAGCTCACTGTCTGAGCCTGAATTCTTGGATCATTTGTCATGGTTTGCATTCAGGTTTACACCACGGTGTTTTACATGAACATAAAACAAGCATAAATAAGATCTAATCTGGATAAATAACATTTACGTGTGAAGCAGAGAGTGTTATGTAAAGGAATTACGTGGGCAGAACAGCACACAGTCAGCTGGTGTAAAGCACACACACATTACCCCATGGCTTGGTGCCCCCCTGGCTTAGCTTCCAGGAGACATTTGCAAGTTACCTGGCAGACTGTGCAATACTAAAAAAGCAAACACTGAGCCTAGGGCTCCATGAATGATAATGCAATGGAAGGTTAATATATGCGGGAAATGGACGGGCTATATCATTTATACCACAGGTTTTCTTGGGAAGGAAGGATTTTATGATATGTAAAGAAAAGAAGGGCTGTACCCAGAATTGGCTTATTTCAAATTCATTGAGGAAAAGAAATGCTGCTCTGCATGCATTATCTTCACGGTTATATCCATTAACAGAAAATTCTAACACTCTGTATAGTTTTACAGTGTAAGGGTCAGTCACAGCTGGGATTAGGAGAGAAAATATTTGGACTGGCCTTTTCCTAGTAAAATTTTAGTTCACCCTCCATTACCCTTATTCACTATTTGTTTTCATGCAAGAGCAGGGGAATCAAGCTTTTGGCTGTGGAGAGTGACTCCTTCCCGAATGGCAGAGCTGGCCTAGAGGAAGATGGATGTCCAACACTGAACCTGGAGCCTGCTGAGGCTCTCAAACAACAGGGAATGGTCCCAGGGAAGTGGGGCTGCCTGCTGCCCCCCGCGCTGCTGTGTTTCACAGCCCACATGTTGCTGGGTGGCTCTTACCTTTGGCTGGTTGTAGTGCTCCATTGACATAGTGATGACGTTGACTCCAATAATGAACGTGATGAAGAGGTCGAGATAGTGGCTGGTGCAGAGGGTGTGAATGTACTTCCGTGCTGGAGAATAGTCAGCGTAGTAAGGCCTGCGCTGGGCTTCTGCAGAAAAAGACAAAGAAAGGCAAAGCAATGAACGCAGGCCCTGCTGCTTGGTTGGCAGCTGTCACAACCACGCTGTGGCCTGCTGATCATGTCTTACACACACACAGATGCAGGGCACATCCTTGGGAGAACTGATTCAAGCAAGCCATGTGAAATGGCCAAGTGCTTCTACCCAGCAGCGAGGTCTTCAAGAACCGTGGTGGGGTTATCGGGCTGAGCCAAACTTCTTGTGCCTGCAGAAGGGACCTCCACAGCTTTGACAACCAGGTCCTCTTTTCTCCTAAGTGTTCTCTTTTCTTATCACTGTCTCAGGCTAGAAGACAACCTCTTCATATAATGAGACTCTGCCACAGACCAGGAAGGGTGAGAAGCAGGATGGAAATGAGAACCCAAAAGCTCCAAACCCAGTTTAGAGAAAAGGCCCAGGGCAGGTCTTGTTGGTCTGGACTCTGACACGCATCTCTTCTAATCCAGCTGACATCAGGCATATTACATGTAAGTAAGAGAAGAACATAGCCTGAGCTCAGCATCTGTGAGAGAAGTCTTTTGGTGTGCTATAGAGGTCTAGAGAAAACACAGCAATGCCTGTGGCAAAGTAGGGCACATGCGTGAGGGTTACAAGCACACGGGATAGCATCAACGGCAATGGAGCGGGGTGCTCAGCACTTGTCTCTACAAAGACAGTCAACACAAGCTCCTCTGCAAATATAAGAACAAGGGCATGATTGCACGTAAAAAATATTTAGGCTATGACCACATGAATTTTTTATATTGGTCATGACTCCTCCTTTCTTCTCTTTGAAATAGGGAAATTTCTGCACATGACCAATTTTCCGGGGCTGTTCCAAGGCGAATGTTTGGACACTGCCCTGTGACTCAATTGTATTTACTGCGTGTGTCTCTCTTAAATTAGACTGTGACCACAAGATGGCTGAGGGCACTCTGAGGGAGTCTAATTTTTTTCAGACTTAAGAAATATAAATATTCAAAGAGTATACTTAAGGTCAAACTCAGCATTAGTGTAGAATTTGCAAGTGCATGAGACATGTTAGGTCACACTAAGCCAGAGTAGGATTGTTCTTAATAAAGAGTATTTTTTTTTTTTGCAAATATTTCAGCAAATTCAGCTTTAAATGCATGAAGAGTTGGGGAAAAGGAGTTGTTTCACCTTAAAAATAAGAATGAAAATAAGTTCAGAAGTACTCAGTGCCCTCCTGAAATACATCTTCCACTCCTCTCATCTTGTTAATATCTTTCAGATGGAGTGACTCTTGAAATATTTGTTTTTTTTTTTTTTTGGTAGCACAACTAATGCCAGATTAGAGTCCAAAACCCTAAAATAAATTGGATAAAAGGAAACTGAATCTGCTGCTCTCTTTCAACTACTAAATTTTTTTCTGGTAGTTAAAAGCAGAGTGAAGGCATTTTGAAAACATTTCCTTCTGACTGGGGTCACCTGGACTTTTTTTTTTTTTCTGCTAATGGGTATGGAAAAACAAGATGAAAGCAAACATAATTGTATTTTAATGCTTTTTCATGTTGCTTATGTGCCTAAGTCCTACCTATCTTGGACTGGTATTGCTGTCTTTGCTACTGAGCTTGGCTGATCTTCTGGTATGTCTAAAAAAACAATAATAAAAACATTGCAGTAAATATTACTAAAGTTTATACAATATGCTTTCATGTATATTCAGGATTGTGACATACTCTTTTCTCTTTCTGCTGGAAACATCTTCTGGGAATGCAAAGAACAGCTTCTGGGAAAGTCTGAGAATACCCCAAACAGCCAAACTTTATATTAAGGGTCTACTTATTAAGGACTAGTGATTGATTAACAGATCTCAGAAGAACATTAGCAGTGATGGGCAGCGTGTGAAAACCCTGGCTATAGCAGCATATAAAGAAAACTGGCTGTACGTGACTGCAACTACTCTCTAACTTGTACAAAGGCAGCCATTGATTAACTGTTCCGTAAAAGATCAGGTGTTTATTGCATTTTATAGACTATCTATAAAATTCTAAAGCATAATCCCAAGAACACATCTTCCACGTAAAGCTGCTGAACAGAAATCCTTCTAGGCTGCCTGTCAGCAACACAGCTCCCTCTTTACACGGGCTGGATATCCGAACAGTAAAGAGGGACCACCCAGCCACATCGGAGCGTATGCTCTATTGGATGAAAGCATCTCGGAGGTCTGTATCTGCACACTCTGCCAGTGCTTGGTGCTGGCTATGCCTGGTCATCTGGTTGCTCAGAAAACTTGGGATAGGTTTAGCTTGAACCAGGATGAGGGAGCTCTAGGAAATTCCTTTCTCGGTTAGTATGCTCTACATCCCTGAAGCCAGGTTAACAGATGAAAAAAACATCTCCTTTGGGGGCACATACAAGGACAGTCTGGGATAAAGTTGACAACGCTTGGAAACACATGCAACAACACTGTCATGCTGAGTGCAGCAACCCATGCAATGTCCATTAGAGGAGATACTGCTCATGCGAGGCTAACGGTAGTGAGCAGGGGTGTGCAGGAAGGACAGGTCAGCTTCTGCTCTTGGTGATGCTGGTGTTAGGCTGGGGCAATCCCATGAAGGCACAAGGTTCGCAGCAGGGTGAAAGGAGTGAGAGATGAGCCACACAGCTTCACTGCAGCTCTGACCCCTCCGAGCAGGAGGGAGGCTGCGTTTCAGAGTGCCAAGGCCCCCAGCTCTGCTGGGTCACTGTTCATTCCTCGTCCCCTTAGGAACAGGAGCTTTACTGTAGTCAACAGCGCAGCAAGTGCCTCTGTCAGTTCAGACACACATTTGCACCTCTTGGTGAGAATACACCATCTTATTCTCGCCAGTTTGACTGCACACACCTACTGCTACAGCCTGTTCAACCAGAGACGTGGGCTCTGCAGGAGAACCTGTATGAGAACACTGGACCGTGGGGATGTGGGCACAGCAAACGAGGGAGATCGAAAGCATCATTAATTGCAGTAGGCAGAATGCAACCTGTGCCTTGTTGCTCCAGGGAAATGGTTCCTGGGATGAGACTCCAGTCAGCCAACTGGCAGACATATATCAAACACAGACAAGCATCCCTTCAGCTGCAGCTGATGGTCTGAGTTGGTGGAAACACGGGAGGGAAAGGAGACACCATCAAACATAGACAAAAGGAAAACCACAGTCCTGTCTCGCCCCCCCTTCTGGATGTTGGCTAATGCTTGGATCTCACCTCTCTGAAGAGTATTTAGACTTCTTTGCTTGCGATTCTGCTGACATGAAAATGAATGAAGCACTGTCTCCTAGCTAAAAGGCATTTAGGTTGGCATTACAATTGCTAGCTAAAGCTCCTCCATTATTCTCCTCTGCATGAAACATTAGAAAGCCCTAATGGGTTTATAAGCATGCTTGGCACAGAGTAGCTCTATACCTGCAGCTGCCTGGAAAAATAAGCAAGATGGTTTGATAATTCCCTAGTTGGAAATATTAAACACTAAGATATGCAGTGCCTAAATTTTTAGTTACAGCTCAAATGTTTCTGCTGGATACAAAGATGGTTGTGGCATTGAGAGGATGGGCTGATTTAAATACCACTGTGAGCTGCCCATGATTGCTCATCCCTAGAGAGAATGGCTTGCAGTCAGTGCTCTGAAAGGCATCCCTGTCGGGTCTTAAAACAAAACCAGCCTCTTCCTTCTACAATGCCCAGATGCTCAGCTCTGTGCTGGGAAACGCCACAGTCAGAGGAACATGGCTGTGGCCACACTCCTCTCGTATGGCATGGAAATCAGGAACAACAACATTTACCTTTTTTGAATTTTCAGCTTTTGGGGTCTTCCTAAGGACCCATTACCTGCTGACAGTCCTGGAAGGCACCCTCTTCTCCCCAGTCAGGGCCCCTCTGTGCTGTGTCAGATGTTTGGAGTTTCCAGCATTGCCTGCACTGTTTTCTGCACACAGTGTCACCCAGACCCCACTCACAGCCCTTGAAGCCCAGGGTACTGCCTGTGTTTGACCTGACATCAATGGCTGCTGGCTTACAGCAGATACAGGCGGGTTGGGTTTGGTCCCGTGTCCTGAAGGCAGAGCAAGATCAAGCTGATCCATGTGGCTTTAATCAAAAACTTTAATCTGGGGAGGCTGGTTTCAGTCTGTGTCTTCTGAGAACTTCATTAAAAGGTTAGGAGCTGCAGGATGATTAAATTACAGTTCACTTATTTACATGGTAGATATAGCTGATGGAGGTAGTGACTGTGTCAGAAAAATATTCTAGTTTATCTTCAATTTTTACCTTCACATGAAAAAGCACGCTGTGCAGTTCTGCCTTTAAAAACACATCAAATACATTTCTATGGCATATTCAACCCCCTGCCCTCTTCTTTCATGTGAGCACAGTTAACTGGCAAACCCACTGCCTGACTGCGGTGCTGGAGTGCTATTGTATGTTCTTCACACACAAACGGCGCCTGCAATGTGTGGATTGCAAAAGCAAATTGCACTCGCAAAGTGATGGTGTCCTTGCCACATCACTGGAAGATAAGAGGGGGACAGGGACCGACGAACCCACGTCACCAAGGAGCACCCAGAGGGGCACTGCCAGAACACAGGGGTTGGTGACAAGCAGCAGGACAGCCAATGGCTCCAAAAACTGGAGCGTGATGTTTTGACTGGCCAAACCCATGCAGCGGGTGGCTGTTTTGTCATGCCCTGCTGCTCCCTGCTCTCCGTGCTGGCCCTGGCTGCTCTCAGCTGGGTTTATCACAGCCTGGCTGTGAAGGCTGGGCTCTGTAGCCCAAACCAGACACAAATGAACATACAGTGCTTTTGATTTTTAAGCTCCTCAGGCCTGCTGCCTATGACTGGGGACAGACTGAGCACTGCCTGCTCTCTGAACGCAGGGTGAAGGATGCCCCCAACATGTTGGACATGCTCTGACCCCCTGCTATCACCTGAGTCCTGTCCCAGGAGGAACCCTGTTCCTCCACATTCAAATTCATTTTTGGCCTGGTCCCAGCCCCACACCTGCCCACTACCCAGGCAACCACCCTGGACCTCCCTCAGCACCTCACTTAGAGAGCAGGACTCTGGGGCATGGAGAAAGGGGAAATGTTCAGGCTCTCATCAGCCTTGGGGACAAAGGATATGGCTGCGCAGCACTGCAGCAAGGTGAATTGCAGCTCAGTCCATCTGTCCCCCCAGCCACTGCTGTAAGGCACAATTCAGCCTTCAGATAAACGCTCTGGCTAGGCAGTGGCAGCATCCCAAACCTGTGCTCCACCCTCAGTGGAGACATGAACATTTGTGGCAGAAGATGCTATTGCCACTACGTACTGAGAACCACGAGGGCTGTTGCAGCCACGGAGATGGGAGCCGACTGGCAGAGCAACAGGCTGTGGTCCAAGACTGCTTTTGCAGGGCTCAGGCAGGCTCAGCACAGTCCCAAAGGAGAACAGATGTTAAGCCAGGAGGCAGAGAGGGCACGTGGAGGTGGGACAGGAAGGATGGGGGCAGAGTGGGCCCCGTGCATTCCCCGTCCCATCCATGTGGACAGTGATGAAGAAGCCATGTCCTGCTACAGGGCTGCGTCCTCTGTGGAGCAATCCCTCTGCCAGGCTCATGGCTCTGCACGTAGGGTCCAAATCCTGGACTCAACCTGCACAACCTATGATTCCTATCTGGAGTCTGCTTGGATGGGGCTGTCAGGGCACTGACAAACTGAGGTTTAAACTATTTCCAGGCCTGAGTTCCAGCCTACTATGCCTAAATGGTGCATTTCTCTGTGTGGAGATACTCATAGATGCCCAAAGATCTCAAAATACAGAAACACACACAGGGTGGCTACACACACAGGACATCATTACAGAAAGGAGAGAGGACACAAAGACAACGTGCCAGGCAGACAGGGCAAATCCAGATAGATGGATGCTGCTCAGATGGTACGTTTGCTAACTATGCTGGATTTTACTCCTGTTAACAGCCTTAATTCTTCCTTCCCCTATGGTCTCTTCAGGCTAAATGCTATAAATGGCAGCTGAAGAAAAAGCACGGCTTTCTGCTAGGCTTCCCACCGCAGCCTCCTTGCTCCTCCACAGAACCACCAGTCTCCTGTGCACCATCCTGTCCCACGGGGACTGGCCTCTCTCTCACCCACTCCGCTATGTGGGTGAGAAACATGGTGCAGGGCACATGAAAAGCCGGTCAGTCTGCCCTGGGTCATCACGCAGCGTCCCACGCCAGCACGCGCACACCAACACTCCAGCAGAGACTCACCGCCACACATGGCACCAAACACGTCTCATATCTTTCTGAGTCTGCCGCGTATTTTTTTACCAAACCCAATCATCTTCTAAATTACCCAGGAGGTGAAAACACCTCCCATTTAAATAAAAAAAATACATTAAAATGTAAATAATAATCCCCCAATATGTGTATCTGATATTTGATTTCGCCCTGTTAACACCTCAAATTTGGATGCCAAGCTCTCCATGCTGAACAGAGGTAGGCAAGAGACCTCAGAGCCAGACGATCTGAGGTAACCTCCCGAAAGCCCTGCACACGACTAAATGTTTAGACTCTCATTTGCTGAATTGGACTTGATCACCTTCCAGAAAGCTGTCCTCCTCCACTGTGTGCTCTCAGTGAATTCCTACAACCCACGTCTGTGTAGTGCCTGAAACATCTCCCTGACTCTATCCTATCTTTATCTAGCTGGATGAAGAGGGACAGTGTAACTGTGTCCATCACTGTGACAGGGACTGGCTCTTTTCGGTGTCTGAGCAGTGAGCCACAGACAGGCCTGTAATAGGATTTACTTACTAATCAGGAACAGCAACCGGCTGTGGTTAAGCCACCCCTCCTTACCTGTGCCTCAATCTATTTTCTCTAAGGATGCTTTATGTTCTTCGTCTGCATATAAGTTGTTTTTTTTGCATATAACCTTTGAGTTTATCTGAGCATCTTCTTGGGTCAGCACACTGGGGTAGAAATACTGTGCAAGCAGGAGGACTCCTGAGAGCCTGAAACTGATTTCTCTTATTGTGCTCAAAATGCTGCCTTCAGGGTTTCCACTTCTAACCCTAGCTGGAACATCAAACTCAAAAAATGAATGGGAAAAGGGAAATGAAATTGCATTTGAACTCTTCTAAATCTCTGAAGAGATTCAATGGCTGTTTGCAGCTGGCTAGTTTGATCTAGGTTTCATTTTCACCCAGCTACTTAACTCACAACAGGCTAAAATGAAGTGGGCTTGGCCTTTAGTCTGGTGTCAGGTCAGTCTGTCATTAAGGCCCTGTGGAGACCAGGGTGCAGACATTAGTGCTGAGGTCTCCCATGACTCTAATAAAGAGGAGCACAAGAGCAGGAGTGGAGCTGCACGGGATACAGCTGCCTGCCTTCTGCTTCAAGCGTGGATGGATGGAGGAAATTGGCTGGGGCTGAGGTTTCTACCAGCAAAACTTCTGATTGCTACGTCCTTACAGCCAGACAAAAGACTATTCAATCTAAATGCAGTTTTCCCTGCTTAAAATGGATACCTATGGCTTGATGTCTGGGAGACAACTAGCTGTTTGTCACAACGAGAAATTAGGTCCTTACAAGCGATTACACAGAGCAGCACAGTGCTAGGCAAAGAGCCACAGGGCTGCTGTGGCAAGCGGGGCCAGAAGCACTCAAGCCCTCACTCCTGACTAAGCTCAGCTTTGATCACAGTGGCCAGGCCATGTATGCTTGCCAGCATCTAATACCGGCAATCCCTGTTTGCTAAAATGGTCTGGGAAGTTACTGTGGCTGTTTTCCTGGCAGTTTCCCTGGGAATGCCCAGCAGAGGCTATAGGTCTGTCCCTGGTGAAGCCTGCCAAGGAGCAGTGGAGGTGAGAATTAATACATGAGAAACTCTGGGAAGGTTCGGGCCAGGAAAGGAGCATATGCTCCAGTGTTTCTCTGGTCTGGTTTGATAATTCCTACTGGATCCACTAAGAAGCGGATTTCAGCTAAAGGTTTTCTGTTGCACCCTAATGGCTCTGCATCTGGCCAGTATTTCCATGTAGACTGTTTGCAAGGTCCAAGTCCCAGCACATTGCTCAGCACTGAATTGGCACCCCCAGCCTGTGATGGGGCAAGCATCTCTTGTAATGGACATCTTCCAAAGAAGGCTTTTCTGGATGGCCCCACCTCGGGGCTCCATTCCTCTCCCCAGCGCTGTTGGTATATTCATGCCCTCATGCATCATGTTTGTGGCATGCGGGGCCATGCGCTAGGATGCTAAAAAGCATCGCAACTACTTGGGCTAAGAAAAGAATTAATAAATCAAACCACCACCATCATCAGATGCAAGCGTCACATTAAGCCTCAGGGCTACCCTCAGGACTGGCCTTCACGTGCACAGCAAGCATTGCAGCTGTTTACTCACTGCATCCCTCAGCCACACCACGAGCTGCTGCTTGGTGCTTGGGAACCTTAGGGACACCTTTGCCTTGCAGAGTGTGTTAGTTCCTGCTACAGGACTCTGCTTGGAGACGATCTGCTCCCCAGCCAAGTAAACAGGTAATGCTTTACATCAGGCTTGTAGAGGACAGTTCCAGGGTGTTGGCAACCTGAGGCTTAAGGTACCGCCAACGAGGTAACGAAGCAAAACAGCCTCTTGAATCCCATGGAAACAAAACCAAAGGAAAATGAAAGTCTTGCTTTGGGAGCAGGCAGGGCTCAGAAAGATTTTGGTTTGTAACGCAGTCTACCGACCAGACAGGTATATCTCCTTACTCCTGCGCTTTTTCTCCAAGCGTCTCAGACGCTTCTCCTCCCGACGCCGGGCCTCCTCTGCCTCCTGGTGCTGTCGGCACTTGTGAAAGTTCTCCACCACCACCCCCACAAACATGTTGAGCACGAAGAAGCTGACGATGAGCAGGAAGGAGATGAAGTAGAGAAGCATCCAAGGGTTATGGTTCTGGATGGGCTGGTGAGGTGGAGAAGAAAAAAATGAGAGAAAGAACTGGCATAGATAAGATGTGTATAAGTCAGGATATTTGGCACCGTGTAACAAGACAGCAGAGTACGCTTGTGTGGACAGGAGGAGAGGGTTGAGCGGAGTTAGGAGATTTTTCCCAAAACAGCTTCCTCTCATTCATTTTCCCACTAACTACACTTTACTTTTGTTGGGAAACCCACTGTAGCTCCCATAATTTGGCTTATAGGATGTAATTGTTTCAGCATTTATTTCATATAGATTAAATTAAATCTCAGCGGACCGTTTCATCCCAACTGGGAGATCATTTTAGGTAAAGATAGGCTCCAGCTTATTTTTTTGAGATGAGTGTTCATTGTTAACATTTCTCACTTGTTATGAGATCTTCAGAAGCTGGAGAAAATTAAGTGCAAAGTGTTACTGTAGCTACAATGGGGTTACTACTCATCGAAGACTCTTGGCTTACCTTTGCGTGTCTCACAGCATACAACCTTAATGTCTTTTTCACAGCATCCCCGATTGTTTCCCATTTCATGTGAGTTTGCTCATATTCATCGTGCTTCCATGGAGCCACAACGCAATGGCACACATGGGTCAACTCAAGTACCATCGTTCTGAGCAAAATCCCCATCAGTGCTTAGCTGGGTACTACAAGGGATGCAGCCACTGTAAAAGCTACTCAGTGGAGGATGGAAACCTTTGGCAGTCTGATGGGCAGTCAGGACCTCAAGTAGGTCCCATAACTCTGCTCCTCCCTGGGACTTCAAACACCAGTCATCCAAATATGGGATTTCTGACAGCAATGCTTCTGGACTCTGCAGTACATTACCTGTTGGTCAATACCCACAGCATCCAGGCCATCATACATGATATTCACCCAGCCGTCTTTGGAGGAGAGGACAAACAAGGACATGAGGGCCTGTAAGATGAATATCAGAGAAGATTGGTCTTGTATTTTAGCCCCCAGAGAAGCAACTAATAACAGGCAACGATCAGCAAAACCAATCCACAGCTCATAACACATCATCTGGCCTGGAGTTGGTGGAGAAATGCAACATGTGGTTTGATTTTACCTGTTTGCATATCTGGCTTAAAACTAGAGCTGAGCAAACTATGGTCAGTAACACTCCTTTTCCCTCACGTATAGGCTGACTTTTGCTCAGCCACATCAGGCTGTCTGGTCACCTAAGCATGATTAAAAATCAATATGTCAGGCTGGACAAATGTCATCAGGTTTTATAAAGTTATAACATATCCCAGTTCTTACGATGGGCTGTCTTGCTTTTCAGCCAGTATAAAACACTTTTTTTTTTTCCATTTGCAAACCTAACAGCTGGCAGCCAAGAGATTAAAAGTGACAGTTGAGCTCCATACACAAGGGATTGCATGCAAAAGCAGTGCTCTTAAGAGAAAATTCTCCTATAAACAAGGAATTGTATAACCCTAGGAAGTCTGTTTGCAAGACATTGAGAAGTGACCTGATACTTTCTTACCCTAAATCAGGGTTGTTTCTGACAGATGAATACCTATGTTGTTCTTGGAAGCTTCCTCTGACGGAGGCTCTACACCCTCCTCAAAGAATATGTTTTAAGCACTCATTCAGGTACAGAAAATTCCTGCAATGAGGACTTTACCTGTCCCAAATTGTCAAAATTGTACTTCCGTCGAACCCATTTGTAGCGTGCGTTAGTGCAGTCAGTCTTTGTAGTAATGTTTTTCACATCAGGACCATCACAGTAGTAGAATTTGCCTTTAAAAAGCTGTATTTGAAAAGCAACAACAATAAAAAAAAAAAAAGAAAAAAAAAGAAAAAAAAAAAGAGCAGTTACGGAAAGTCTGTTTCTCTGATTTATCTTTCTGTCCCCTGGTAGAGCTTTTTGCCAAGTTCAAATTCCTTTTCTTTCCTCCCAGCTCAGATACCTGTCTTAACACACACAGCAGGAAATCACCTCTGGTGAAAATTCAGGTCCTGAGACATACTTGCTTATTGCCTCAGACACAACAGAAGGAAGGTGATCCTGCAGGCCTGCTCTGTCTTGATGAGAGGATGAGAATCTCCCCTCTAGAGGAAGAGCTTTCATATAAATCCCAGCACACAGAGCCAGGAGGGATACTCAGAATTTGGCTTTTCCTTCCCCTACCCAGGGAGGCCTGCTCTTCCAATCCTGTGGATCTTCCAATTAGTACATGCCAACCCTACCCCAGAGCACCTCTTCTAAGGCCTGTTCTTTCCTAGTAACTAACTGAAATCTTTCTCTGGAGAGATTTAAGCTCATTATTTCCATCTTAACCCCAGGTGGTGAGAAAAACTTCTCTTTTGCAGCCGTTGCTTACATATGGCAGTGGTGAGGGAAATACTCTACCTGCACCCCTAAAATCCCAAAGATAATGAAGAAAGCACAACAGATGAGAACAATATTCCCAATAGGCCTCAACGAGGAGATCAAGGTTTCTACCACCAGCTTCAGACCTGGGGCTCTGCTGATGACTCTGAAAAAAAGCAAAACAATAAAGCTTTTAATTTTTATTAAAATTTCCTATTATTATATGGTTGCTTTTCCTCCTCTGCTTGGGCTTCAGTGAAGCTAACAAAACCCTCCCCTACCTGCAGGCAGCATTCAGAGATGATTACTGACTTATGTGGACAACCAGAACATCCACAGTTACATTAGATGGAATTAAAAAGTATAAGACACCCTGTTGGTAGACTGTTGGGCAACTGCTTACTAGCAACAGCAAGGAAGGAATAGTCTCCACAGGCAGGATACCATGGAGGTTCCCGCTGTAGGGTTATTTGCACCTCGGTCCAGAGGGCTGGGCCCCTCTGAGGCCTCTCTGATCCAAGCAGAGGGACACACTCCAGGCAGGAGCCTGCTTTCTAATACGAGTGAACAGCTTCATAGTGGCACTAGAGAGCAAGTCCTCTTGGTGTAGAGGGAGAAACATAGACACAAGTGAGGTCCCTGAGAAGGGCTGCTGGGAAACGCAGGTGAATCCCAGGCACCCCAGCCCCCAGTGAAACAAGGCCCTAAAGTACATGTCTACCTTGCCATTAGTGGGATTATCCAAGCCCTCGAAAGTGAGGCCTAAGTGCTCACCTGCACTGCTGGCCTGGGCCCCGTAACAACACTTCAAACAAAGTAATTTCAGTTTGTTTCCTAATTAGTTCCTGAATTGACTCTTCGCCAACAGGGACTTGTGACCAACAGCTTCACAGCCAAAGGGTCATCCCATTAAAGAGCAGCATTGCTTGCTTGCTGTGAGGTAGTGAGAGGCCAGGCATGCTCTAAGCACGGCCTGAAGCAGGTTTTGGGTATTATGGAGAGCAAGTGTTTTCCTTTTCTGTTCAAGTGCCTGAAGAACGGCTCCCCCATGGGCATCTGAAAAATGTGTTTGCACACAGAAGTGTAACTAGCCTGAGCAAGCTTTTCTGGGAAGGTGGGTGTTTTGACTGAAGAACATCAAAGGTTTTTTTTAGAGGGGTCTGTAGGGGGGAGAGGGTACGAATCTTCGCAGATAGTTTGAGCTTGCATGGCTAATGAGGCTTTCATGCCTGCCAAACAGAGAAAATATCAGAGACTTATGCTGCAGGGACAAAGGGTTTCAACAGGGTCTTGTTTGGCAGCACATCATGTGGCAGTCTGAACTACACCTACAAAGTGTTAGGAATGGTCCCTAGAGGAATCCCAGGAGAGGCTGTGATAAGTGAAGCCAGTGTGAGGGGTGATGAATTCCTCTCTATTAATGGGATCTGGCCTAGTTACTCTGCGAGACCAATTCACTTTTTTTTCCCTTACGTTTGCTTATGAACTGCCTGTGCCCTGATTTCTGTTCCTAGTTATGTGTGTCAGACAGGTGCCCCGAAGCCCTGCCAAGCCGCAGCTTGTCCAGGGTGATCCAGAGCAGCTCCAGTGAGCCAGCACTGCAAGGGAACCTCGATGCCACCAGCAGAACAGAGTGTGAGAGCAAGGGAGGAAACAAACACTCACAAAGCTACTTGTCAGCAAAGAAATACAGAGCAGCAGACAAATAGCTCTTGCTCTGGCGGTCATGGGCCTAAACAAGATTGCCTCTTTCTATTACTCTCATAAGCAAGCAGCAAGCAGCAAGTAGCTTTTCATCAGAAAGCCTACAGGCCTCTGGAGGTGCCTATCTTATTTCCACTGAAATTTCATGAAAAAAGGCTTGTGTTTCTTGCTGAGCAGGATAGAAATAGAACAGGAGCCATGAGCTGATAAGAATCCCCCAAGCATTAACACCCTTTGTTATCGCATCATTGTAAACAAAATACAAATTCTTTTTTCCTTTTCTCAAATAATGAAAGCATCTCCCCATCCTCTTCCTAGCTGAGAGCTAAATTGCTTTGCAGTGAAGTTAGATATGCAGGCACGGGAGAGCAGGTATAGATGCTGGAGCTTATCAAATTATCATCAGCACCTGTTCAATTGCAAATTCTTTCCCAGCCAACGCGACCTCCTTGCTTGGGAACAACTATGAGGTTGCACAGCTTAACAAGAGCCAGACTGATTTGTAAAATGGTGATAAATATGCAGCATGGAGGAGGCATTCAATGCACTAACTGCCTGAGTATGATAACACCACTCGCTCCCAACTCCATCCACTCTTCTCCACACTGGAGAAGACAAATTATATTAGAACTAATTTCACTGTTTTCAAACAGTTTCACTAGATAAGAGCTCCCCAGAGATGATTCTACCCTTACCATGTTTCAACTTTTTGTGTTATTAAGCAAAGCCCTGATGGATCATATGCATTTTTTTCAAATTCTTTGATTTATCAACACAAAATAAACTTAGTCACCCTATCTATGAACATACCGGAGAGGTCTCAAGGTCCGCAGAAGTCTCAAAACGCGAAGGACACCCAGGATCTTAGCTCCGCCTGCTGATGCCATGGAGACAATAATGTCAATGATAGATACAAAGACCAGGACTCCATCCAGGACGTTCCAGCTGCTCTGCAGATAGGTGTTCTCCCCAGAGAAAAAGCCAAGAGCTACTACCTACAGCCAGGAGAAGAGGGACATTTAAATCTGCACCCAGATCATAACTATGTCAGATTTTGAGCCTTTGTCAGGCCTCACTATGTGTCATAGGATGGAGACATAATTACCTTAACCATCATTTCAGCCACAAAGATAGCAGTGAAGATATAATTAGAAACACTCAGGAATATCCTTTCCTGGAAAACACAAAGCAACAAAAAGCAGCAAGTTATTTAAAGAGGTTAGAAAACAAACTTCTTTTATCTTACAGGGTCTTGCACTGACAAGACTAAGATGTGCTTGTGGGATCAAGGAAGAAAATGACTCAGATACTCACTGTGCTGTGTGGGTCTATGTCTGGTCGCTCCAGTGCTATAGTGATGCAGTTGAGAAATATGAAGACCAGCACCACATGATCAAACATTTTGTGGGCAATGACCTTCTGGCACATCACTCGGAACCTGGAGAAATGGTGGAGAGAAAAATATCCTTCAGATGTTTGGGTAGGCAAGAGAATCTCACCTGAACAGCTCATCTTTGAAAGCCACCAGCATCAGCCCAGGTGGCGAACTAGTCTCTCTCCACAAGCACAAGCTTCAACCATTATTAGCAATAAATATATTAACAGTAAACAAGATGTAATAATGGCTATTATTAACGATGGTTAAACCATCCTTCTTCCCAGACAGGCATGGAGTAACCCATGCAACAATTCTGCCCACAACTAACAGAAACATTACCTAAAAATCAGGAGTCAGATTTCTAAAACTCTTAGTGCTTCTGCATCAGAGGGATCTTTCCCAAGAGAAGGTCAGCTAAAAATGTAATATTCCATTACTGCAAAAACCTGGTGGGCTGGCATTTCCCTAGAATTTCTTACCGATTCTGTGGGGAAAACAAGTAGAGGGACCAATCTTCGTGACTCTTGCACCACTCTGGTTTGTAGGGCTCCAGGACTTTACGAATCCGGTAGCAGTAACTCTGGATAGAAAAGAAGAAACACCTTTTCTTCCTCTTTTATTTTTCTGCCTCTTCAGCTTCCACAGGCCTTCTGTGAAAGGGGGCAGTACCTGGCATTTCATAATGCCTGTAGGTAGTCCCAGCATTTGGGACACAGACAGGGCAGCCATGGAGAAGAGTTGTCATATTTTTTGAGTGAAACAGGGAGGAAAGGAGTGGAAGAAAGGGGCAGCTTTACGGTGATATGAACATGACAAATCAAGACATCTAGGAAGGTATCATTTTGAGATCCAAACTTGTGTCAAAACCAAAAAGGCCTCAAACAGTCAAAAAGTTAAGTAGTGTAGAGAACACTCTTTCTGGACTTTCAAGCCTTCAAGATACCAAACAGTTAGCTTCTGTGAGCAAAGACATTAGCTAGCTGTTGTGACCTGCAGCTCATTTTTGGAGGCATCCTGACAAAGAAGACAATCTCGGCCAGTCAAAAAAAACAGGTAAAAGCCTGCATATCCCCTTGCAGTTTTACTTTGTTACAGACCAAGGCAATGTAACAGCCCACACATTAGCTTGAAAACCTTTTGGGAAACAGAGGCCTTTCCCTCAGGTCTAGATTTGTTTTGTCTATACCAGCCATCAGGCACCAACACATCTGAGCCTGAGCTGGATTTTTAATCCGCCTTCTTGGAGCGGAAAAGCAACTTAATGCACGAGCATCCAATTTCCCCCTCAACTCACATCCTCCATGTCATCCTCATAGTCCATGGCCTCCTCCTTATGGCCGTCGATGCGCAGGAAGAACTCACTGGGGACATGCACCATCTTGCCATTGCAGTCTTGGTACTCAGCAGGCAGAACGGCCACGGGGCTGATACTGAGCGAGTGGCGCATGGTGGGCAACTGCAGCAGCTCAGGCAGGTCCAAGGAGCTGCGGTAATCCAGGGACTCTGCCCGGCGGTGCAATGAGGGCCTGCTGATCGTGCTGGACTTGGCGTCGTCAGAGTCATCGTCTGTGCTGCCTTTCCCCTCCCCAGAGAGCAAGGACTCTCTTTCTCCTGACTGGTTCTTCTTCTTGAGGCTCGGGGCTCTGCCCAGGCTGTTCCAGCTTGAGCGTCGACTTCCCCAGTTGCTGCTGGTGCCCCAGTTGGCACAAGGAGAACTGCGGAGGCTGGACTGAGAGAGGAGAAAGACATTTGAGGGTTTTCTTGCAGGAGGAAGTCAAAGAGTACGGCATTTTGCCCGGACTGGAAGACCCTTCTTGTTGCAAGGCATGTCTTCCCCTTCCAGCTTTCCTTACTACTCCAATTTAGTCATGCCAATGCCTTGAGACGGGAGCCAAGCACCCAGTTGTACTCACACTGAAGGCACTCTTTGAACTACACCCACAGCACAGCTACCAATCCTCTGTGCTGCATGACTTCCCACTGTCCTGGCAACATCAGTTGTGCATAAAAACTGAACCCAAAGACACTAACTGCCAAAGAGGCACTTTCTTTCCTCATATCCAAGTTGTTTCAGCACACAACTTCCCTGGCTTCCAAATGATGCTGGCACCTGAATCGCCCAAGTGTCTGCTGGAAACTGTGCCCAAATTTGCATTATTTTCTCTTCAATTTGCTGCATAAGGAGGTGGAATGAATGCCTCTCTCACAGCAAATTTCTGGCAATGATAGGTGTGTCAATGCACTTTGGTTGGCAGGTGGTTGCCATGATAAGAGCACTTAAGGTCAGAGCAGAAAAACTAGAAGGAAAACTCCTTTTCCCTCCATGGCTTCCTGCTTGCACAGAAACAAGGCAAACTGCCTTCCTCCTCCTTCTCCTCAGTGTTGGCCAACTCTCCTCTGACTGCTTCATCTTCCTTTGGCTGGTGACAGTGACATACTCTCAGAGAAAGGATTCAAACCATGAACAACCCTCTCCAGCAACTCACAATCCCATGAAACCCCAAGGCAAATAACAGTCATCTCTATTTTCTTTTCAAAAGCATTACCTTGACTAAGCAGCTTACCAAAGGGGATAGTGGCTCTGTCTCTGTGTGAAGTGCCTTCACGCTCCACTGCCTTGATTTGAACATGATATTGCAGTTACAGAGCAGAGGAATAGAACAGATAAGCAGCAGCAGAAATCCACTTTGTCTGCTAAGTCTGCTCCCTCTGTTTTCACAGAGCTGCCCTCCCGCTCCCCTCTTGCAGGCAAAATGCAATCAGTTGCCAAAGCAGTCAGCTCCAGCCAGATCTCTGCTCCATGAGCTGTGCCCGGTGGCAATCAGTCTGCTCACACCTTGCTTCCTCTATTTCCCCTCCAACAGGGCTGCTGTACCACAACTGGGGCTCAGCTGCTGGGGTGGTGGGGACAAATGCTTCATTCCCTGTGACACAGAGTGGATTCCAGCTACAACCCTAAAACACTGTGGGCGGAACTCGACTTCATTCTGCTCCGCAGGAACATTTGACTCCAAGACACCACAGCATGGCCAGTATGGTTGGCAGAATGTACCTGCTTCTCCTCAGAGGGGTTTGCTAGGCTAACTGCATGAACTCGCAACTTGTCTCACACTGCTTCTCTCCAGTGAGGTGGCTTGGCAAGACTTCTGATCAGATGCTGGGCAGGAAAACACTGAATCCCAGTGCAACCTTGTCTCCCTGCTCCATACACTCACTGTTCTGGACTGCCATGTTGTCACTGTCCTGCCACAGTATATCACATCCATTCACTTGTCCCTCTTGAATCTGTTCTCCTCCTGCCTTTCCACATACTTCTCATCCCCATCACCTTCTCCATTTTCAAGCAGTGCATGCACAGTGAGGAACACATCAGCTAGCACTGTTGAGTTGTGGCAGTACCAGAAGCACTAGCAAACATCAAGAATCACTACATATATATATTTATTATATACATAAATGTATACACACATCACTTGTGCTTCTTGCAGGCACTTGAGACAGAATTGTTAGCCATGAAAACCTACCAAGGACTTCTGATCGTAGCTCAAGGGATCTACTGAAGCATTACTCCCTCTCCTTGAGTCCATAAAAGTGTGCACTGAATCCATGTGTGGGGAACACTTCGGCGTGGGCATTGGTGTGGCAGCAGTGCGCATGATTATAGGAGGTGGCATGCTTCCCCTGCCCTCCAGGTGCCCATTCGGGGTGACGGCAAGTGAGTACATCTTCATCTCTGGAGCGAAGGGGAGAGAGAACACACACTGAATGCTCAGATAGAGCTACAGAAATCACTCTTCAAAACAGACGTTGCTCCTTGGGTCTTCTAGGAACTCTGCCAAATGGAAATGAAATTTTGTGGGCAATACTAAGATTAGCCCACTGCTTTGAAAGGCGTAAGGCAAATGTCACAAACTTTCAAGAGGCCGTCAGCCCTGCTGGGCCTTGGAACTCATTGTCCTTTAAAGGGAGGTTCTTTTGCTCATTGTTTCTGGGGATTAGGGAACTGGAGTCACAGTTTTTTGGGCCTGGTAGGGAGTTTCCAAGGAAAGGACACCGAGGACTAGCTAAATTCACCCTATGAAGTTAATCTGTTCTCCTTGATATAGCCTCTTGCACAGAGATTTTTATGCAGTTCTGATGTGCTCTGAGTTCCTTCATGCGGAAGGCACTAAGCAAACATTAGTCACTGTCTTTAGTCATCTGTTCAGAGGACAGGAAATGGAAATGACTTATAAACGTCTACACGCCTAGAAGAGTAAACCTTCTATAACAGAGAAATCTAATGGTACATCTGTGTGCTTACTGTAGAAAGCATCTATTTTAGCTGTATGGCAAGTATGGACTGCAGCAACTGTATTCAAACTGAAGACAAACCAGATGTAATGCCTGTAGCCCTATGGAGTGCAGTAACTCCCAAAACCAAAAGTCTAGTTTCAAACACAAAAGTTAAATTGAACTAACTCCAGTGTTACTGGGCTTAGTGGATTCTGGTTTAATAACTGCAGAATCACAGTCCTAGGGAGGGGGAAGGATGGGACCATCTGTGATCAGCAGGGAAGATGGAAAAGTCTGCAGTGAGAAATCCAAGCAACTGCATTACCCCTGCTATTTTTCCTCCACTGGCTGCTTTTGTAATGCAGTGTGGTTCTATTGTATCATCTGTTTAGTTGCTTGCATGGGCACAAATATCTGATCTGCACCACAGAAGTCCCTGGGAACATTGCCACTCACTTCAAGGGGTGGAAGATCCAGCTCAAAATTTGCTAATCTGCAATACGCGTTCCTCTTGCCAGTGTATCTGTTTACAGACCAATGGCAACGTAATAAAACTGTTAATGTCTGTATGCTGTTTAGTCACCGGTTGGCACCTAGGAGGCTTATGGAGACACACAATTATTCACAGGCTTTGACTGACAGCGAGCTCAGCCATGTTTTCTATTCTTGTACTACCTGAGAAGGTGAAAATATTTCCTTCCCCTAGAACTCTCTTATTATTTGAAATTGTCCAGCAAATAGTTGGTGCAAAGGAAATTAAAGCTGTGGATTTTCTTGCCAACTATTTGCAATGGATATTCATCTCATCATTTGGTGCTCGGGATTTGTTGTTTGATCTGCAGACTGAGCAGCTCTGTCACCTTGCTGTGATCTAGCTCTGTCTCATCTTCCTCAACAAATTACTTCTGCCCCTTCCTCAGCTGAATTCCATCTGCTCACCACAATCAATATCATTTCCTTAGCTGAAATGAACCCTAGTTTAGAAGCACTTAAAGTAATCCTAACAAAAGCCCAAGCTGAGAATAAAAATAGAGAGGAACTAAACTGGCTCCTGTTTACCACTGTGCTATTCACTCTGTTTAAATATCCGATCCCTTCCTTTCCCCTCCCTAGTTCAAACTCTACAGAGTGAAGATGTCACCTACTATCCCATGTTTGTAGTGCAGCAGTACAATGTTGACTTACTTCAAATCAATCGCCAGGCCCTCCTGTAACACAAATAAACTGCAACGTTTCCATCAATCAAACCTCACCTAAATGCATTTGTGTGAAACCAAAAGAACAGATGAGAACATGACTGATTTGAAAAGCTGCTGAGAAGTCGTGTAAGAATATCGCTGTCAGCAAACCATTCTGTGGTAATGATACAGAAGAAACAATGAGACATAACTGAATATTATACTATAGCTGAAATTAGGAAAACATCTCTTTAAAGGAAGTATCAGTGCTCATTTAGCTTTCTTAATACATTTTGCATAGTTACTCTGTTAACATAGCTATCAGACTAATTGTGAAATAAAATGGATTCTTCCACTTTCTCCCATAAATTTCCATGAAAGGATGACTGCAGAGGCAGAGTTGTAGCACAACTCAAATTGATGAGAAAACAGAGAAAAAAATCCTACCTGTTGCTCGGAGGTCTTTCAGCTTCTCAAAATCATCATCGAAGTTGGCAGATGTCTTGTCCTCATCTGTGTCTGACCTATTGGCATCCCCCTGCAGAGAAGAGGAAGGAAATTAACAGATCCAATTCATTTACACTTTAGCACAAAGGCCATTTGGATTATTTAGTATCTCAGAGATACCTCAGCTTCTCATGGCTAATTAGAGCACGGCCCAAGAACCAGGAGAGGAGAATGCCAAATTCCCTCTGCACTGCCCTGGGGAATGACCCCAGGTAATTCCCTCTTCCTTGTTTTGGTTCATTTTCGCACTTACTTACACAGTAAGGATGATGTTGTGATTGCAACTACTGTTCCTGCAATGTCGTTGCACTTCCTTCACTGTGCCCAGCCTCACTGAACAGTGTGTCCCAGGGGAGAACATGAAAGTGCAGCTGTAATCAGAAGAGTGACTAAGAAAAATTGGCATTGTGGGGTTCCATATTTGCTCTCTCCATGATTCCAGATGAAAGCACTTAGGTTTTAATGTCAAAGGATGTGAAAGGATTTTTCTTCTTTATTTGTCATGACTGTAAATTTGACTGAGATCTGAAAACCCAGCCCTGATTTGCTTCCTTCACATGGGCTGCTAATCAAGATTGTTTGGGGAAATCTCTTGGCAACATTGAAACTGGGGCAGAAGGGAATGAGGCCAGCTTGCCTGGAAGCACAGCATCATCTCAGGACAGAGAACAGCCAACAGCCCTTAGATTGGCTTTCCTCCTGGAAGCCCAGTTATGTTTCTCTTTCACAGGTATCTGCCTCTGCTACCAAAAATGACCTAAATAATGTACAAGCCTGGGACAGAAGGCCTATTGACAGGTTCTCCTCTGCTGGCGGGTCTGCAGAGACAAGGGATTCCAGCAGGCTATTGGCATTACTGGCTTGATCCATCAAGACTGCAGAAAAGCTGTGCAAACTGGTAGCAAATGGCTGGATTAAAGCAGCTGGTCCTAGAGAAAGGAGCAGAGTTCCTGAACTGATGCCTGAAAAAATCACCATGGTTTCTAGAGACATGGTGCTAAAGTGTCAGTGGCTAAAGTGTCAGTGAACTTAATTTCATCTGTGATGCACTGCTAACTGGTGTAGCCAAACAGACAGGATGACTGAAAGGCTTAAGCTCCCTTATTCATCTTCTCTGTTTTGGAGCAGAAGCACTAGTGAGGAGTAGCTGAAAGATTTGCATAATTTTGGAAGGTTTGTCTGCTTCTCCGGAGCAGCTCTGGGGTAGATTTCAAAATGACATGGGAACAATATAAACACAAATATGCAATTATGGTCCTCTTTGAAGTCTGGCTGCTTGTTGTCCTAAGCACAAATGAGGAATAGTCTGTACTAAAAATGGTTCTGTGGCCATTTAAGCCTATTCTCTTTTAGGGATATGCCTGCCAAACTTGCTCCACAGGCAGATTGGAACCTGAGATCAAGCTGAGACTGTGTACCCTGATTCATGGTATAATTTTTACTGTCCTTGCTGAAATTCTGCTGATGGTTCAGAGCTTCAAGCAGCTCTAATGTGCACCCTCTCAGCTGCACAAGTCTCCCAGCAGTCACTCTCCATCCAAGCGAAAGAAACACCTGAGCAAAGGGAGGAGTAGTGCACACCAGTGTCTGCCATAACTGCTAACAGCATCACCTTGCAGGAGGGCAAAGTCAAAGGGGTCAAAACATGAATTTCTGCCATATACCCAACATACCAACAGAACCAGGGATGACAAAAGAAAACCCAGCTCCACCAAGCTTCAACTTCTTCCTGGGAGTTGTCCAAGGAGACTGTAATAGTCTTCGGTTTACAACCAGACATAAGTTATGCATTTATAAGTGCAAGACTTGAACCAAGCCCTTGTAGCCAAAATACAGCCCTGAGAGGGGTTTTCTGTAGCGCAGCTGATACCTCAGTATGAGACATCTGACAAGCTCATAGGCTTGATGTCAAAATTTATAATAAATGGTAGTGAAGAGCAAAATGTGCTCTGCAAATGTCATGCCTGTGGTTGCTGGCCTTTTCTGAGGCAGCATGGAGTGAATAATACAAGCTTTGAAAAGTACTCCTTACACATATTTAAATCATGGTCCGGAACAGCTCCAAAAGGAGCCATGAAGCCTGAGCAAGAAAACGAGAGCCATTCGGCTAGGTCTGTAATCATGCACTCAGAGAATATTGTACGAGGCTGCCAATTTCTGGCTTCACATTAGCATGTGATTCAGCCTCCAAGAGGGCAGGTAAGGAATGGGGTCTGTACCATACAAATGTACCTGGAAGCTGCCAGGTTGCTGAGTGGAGAAAACTTTCTTCTGCCTTAAAGTGCTCAGTAACAACAGATGCAAACTGCGCCCAGGGGCTGCATGTGTAATGCAGCAGCAGGGCACTCTACAAGGGTCCTCTGTGCCAAAATGCACGATTGCTTGAGCTAAAAAAGAAGTCTCCATGCACTAAAGAGGCACAGTCAGCCATGGGGATGGGTGGTAAATGCAAGAACTCAGAGTTCCAAAATGTCTCCTCTGCCATGAGCATCAGTGGTACCAGCAACAAGAGGAGAAGGAGCAGTCATTCAGGTCGCACTTGCTGGTTATCATCTGTTTGGGTTTCCCTGGCATGTCCTCTTTTTCCACCCAGATTTGCTGGTTGGTGGAATCACAGGATATCTGTCACACGTCTAAGCCTCCTCTCTAAAGTACCATACGGCCAACTCTATCATTTGCTTCTGAATTCAGTTGAGGAAAATCTATTACTGTAGCATGGACTTTATTCTGCTATGGCCTGTGTTATTTACTAACAGGACTGAAGTCAAGCACAACCACTCCAAATACAGCTAACCAGTCTCCTAGAGAAAAACCTCTTCTGGTCAGGAAGACAGCAGCTACTGCAGAGCCTGTAGAAATACTGGTAATTCCTTTGATTTGGTCGTACTACGTTAGTGGCTAAAACATCCACCTCTATCTGCTATGGGTTGCTCTAGCACAGGAATATGGCAAAGGTGTAACAGTATCCAGAGCAGAGCCAGCAGATGTCGAGATCGGTGACACCGAGAAAACTATGAGTTTGGAAATAAACAGCATCACCACCAGCTCAAGGCACTGACACATGAAGTATAGCTTGCTCTTGGAAAAGGACCTCCTTGCTCTGCGGTCAGATGTGCTGCATCTTCAGGGCACAGGCCCCACTGGACAAGACATCAGGATGCCCACTAATGCAGCGCAGAGCCATTCATTTTGAAAGCAGAGAGCTGGACTACTTGTATCTTCTCTGTGTGTGTAGGTGGCACTCACTGCCCTCAGTATCCATGAAACAGCCCTGAGCAACATACATCAGGGTTGGTTTTTTCCAAACTGGTCCCTGGCTCCTGTTGTTTCAATTAATTTTCCTCTACTAGTGCTGCGAGGAAGCTAGGAGTGATGTTTTAATAATGAGTCTATGCAGACATCCTTGAAGGACACAATGCGGATGTGCTGGCTTGAGAGAAGGGAATTGTTGGTCCATGAATATTTCAATTATATTTCATGGTCTGTGATGTTTTGTCTAAGTGTGATACAAACACAGCAAATAAGAGCATGATGCCATTTTTGGGGAAAAAAATGAAAAGTGAAAAAAAAAACAATAAAAATAAAGAGTTTCTTTCTCTTCTTTCCCTTGGGAGCTAAGGCAGTGGAAACTGAAACCATTTTCTCATTTTGTTTCTTAGTCTGTGTGTCTCTGAAGCCAATCCAGCACTAAGCAAACTTTCCTTTCTTGATGGTTGCAAAAATAAAAAAGTAATAATTAAAAAATTCCAAAGCATGACATAAGCCTTTTTGATACCACTATTCCTAGCTTTAACTGAGACTGGGTGATTTTTGCTAAGTCTCAAATTCATTTCCATTTCCATTTGCACTAGGACTTTGAAAAAAGTTCTTTTTTTTTTTTCCTGGATAATATGTATGTGCATATATATCATTGTATTTACAACCCAAACAGATCATCTGCATTTAAAACCTCCCCCAAATGAATCTGCTGTGATCTGAAAAGAAGATGGAGAACAGCCGGATAGGGCGGGGGGGTGGGTTTCACCTACTCTTAGGATGCTGAAAGCAGATCTGGAGTGGACTTGCTGAGGGGGAAGGAAACTTAGGGGCTGCAAGGGTGCCCCACTCACACCAGTACTCCACCATTTATACCAGTCACACCAGTGTGGCTTGCTGCTCTGGACCATGTGGCACAGGATTGCCTTCACAGTTGCTGAGGTTCCTGCCCAGTTCGAATCACCGCATTGTATATCACTGTTGACTGAGAAATGAAATACATTTCTCTAATCCTCTCCATGTGAGATGAGATGCCTGCAGTTCACCAAATTCCCTGCTCATTGACCTGTTACTGACATTAACTTCAGGTGTGGGTAAAAATCTTTTTAGCATTTATATGCCCTATATAAGTATCTCAAAATTTAATGTTTGTAACCTTGCAGTACAGTTTTTCTAACAGCTGTGCTATTAGCCTCAAATATCACATAAGGGACAGAGCCTCAAGGAAAGGCCTGGATTCAGCCAGTTCACATCCTACCTGCTCCACGTGACAACTGTTGACTAGACACATTAAAGGCCTGAGGTACACCATAAAGAAACACAAAACACGAGACGTTTGTGAGATTTAGGCAAGTTAAATCCATCCTAAGTGATTTCCTCAAGATCACACAACACGCCCTGCAGCACATCAACCAAAGTGTTGGTCACCCAAGTCCCAAAAAGTCCAGAGGGCCTTATGTGCAAGGACAGACTCAAAAGAGCTCCACATGCCCAACCCAGCTCATCTGCGCCCCTTAAAGTCAAATTTAGGGCTGCCTGCATGGTTGGATGTTTGCACTGATATGGACTGATCTGTACAATCTTGCCTACACATGCTTCACATTTTTTTTTCTTTTCCCCTGCTCAGATCTCTTACCTCTGCCTGGAAGCCTTCTACCAGAATGGCAACCAGAAGGTTGAAGAGCACATAATTGCCAAAGGTCATCAGGGCCACAAAGTAGAGCGCTGCCCATGAGGATGTAGATGCCATCCCATTGTACAGGACCACATTCCAGTCCTCTTGAGTGAGGATCTGCAGAGAGGTGAAGGGGAAGACGCTCTGATTACTCCACTCCTCTCATGTATAGCAGCTGCATTCAAATCCTCACTGCCATACTCATTTCTTCCTCTCCTTTTGACCTTTTCTAAGCATAATCATTAGCAGGTCTCATGAGATAAGACAGCAAAACATTCCTTTATTCAGAGCTTTGCACGCGAGAGCTTTCTCCTGGCTAAAACTTCCCTCTCTGCAGAAGAATCTAGCGCACTGCTGCCCGTAAAGACGACTAGTACAGATCCTAGATATGGTAACATAAAGGATGTGCTGGTACAAGTCCCATTATTTGGTGGAGGGGGATTGCCTCCTTTGATAACCATCAGTAGATAAGAGACCTGAGGCCAGGGCTGTTGTCCCCTGTGGAGCTGCTCTTTATAAGGCATCTGGACCTGAAGAAAAGGGTAGGACACATGATATTTGACATGATAAATGCCCCAGGGTGGCTTAAGAAACTCAGGGAAGCAAAACAGCTTCCATTGGGTAAAAGTACTGACAGGCTGGGCAAAAAAATCTTTGCAAAGCCTTGCTCCAAGGGACCTTCCTCAGGGATTCCCACTCTCCTAGCTTCACTGGAGCTCAAAAATCTAGGGGCCTATGAAAAACAGATGACAGATGCGTGCTCCACATTAATTCAGGCTTACAATGAAAGTGGCTTCTAACCCTCCTGAAAACAAGGTAGCTTTGGGGATAGGAATGCAGTCAGCGGCACTGAGCTGTGTCGCTCATTAACCTTCCTGGGATGCAGGGCTGAGCCCTTGTGCTCTGTGCCAACTCTATTTGCCCACGGGACTGTTAGAATAAATGCAGAACTCTGTATTTATGCTGGAAAAAACATATGAAACTGTGAGACTAATACTGATTTCTCTTTGCTTCTTTGTAAGAAGGAAAACTTTGCAAGAAGTTATATTCTTCACAGTGAACGCTCTGGACTAGTTTGCACCTTGAATGATACTGTCACGAACACCTACTCTGCATTTAGAAACTTCGCTTAACATTGTTTACACTGTGCTCCATTTGGTGCACTTAGGCTGTAAGGACTGAGCTTTTAAACAGAAAAGACTAATCTTTATATTTAGAATGTCCTGGAAATAGCAGCTTATTGCTCCATTATGGAATAGCCAGTAATTTCAAGTATATAACAGACCTTGTCTGCAGAGGAAAAACAACTTTTTACAAAAAGACTTTCCCTGCATATAGAGCCAGCAACTCCAGCTCTGATTTGTGAAAGTACTTCTCACTCCCAGTTAAATGAATGTGTTTGGAAAGTGCATTTTTTGGGCAGTGAAGGCAGATAAGGAGATAGAAATCTACAGAATAGGAGCACAATGAAAGTAGGCTGTGGATCTTGATCTTAACGACTATATGAAAGGAAAACAAGGGTGGATTTTCAAGTCTTCCTAGACTTTACTTTTACTGACAACAGATAGGCATAGTGATGATTTTGAGTAGATTTCTCCATCAGAGCTTATAGGGACCAGCTAACTCACAAACACGATCATTTTGCCATAATAACTCTATGGTGCGGTTTCAGTCCATATTTGACACCCATCAGAATAGGTTTTTTTGAAAAGTGAAATAATTTGTCCAGGTGCTCTATGTTAAAACTTCACGGAGGACTCAGAGCTTACCTGAAACACTGTCACAATGGCCCAAAGCAAGGAATCAAAATTCTTTCTATCTGGAACTGTGTCTCCTGTGTCAGTTTTCAAGCTGAACTTGCATCCAAAAAGATGCATGCCAAGAATGCTAGAGTGGGAAAAAAGGGAGATGGAAGAAATACATTATTGTGTGAAATATGGTTGCAGGGAGGATTGCAGTGCTTTTCTGGGACACTTTTTCTCCCCTAGTGTTTTGTGTGCCAGTGCTATCTCCCAGGACGATGGGCTCTGCACTACCACTGACATGATCACTGATCAAATCCTGCCATTTGGTTCTCGAGTGTCACGGTTCATTTTAATTGTCTACACTGAAGTCAAATCGGGGATCTCATTTTTCTAGAAGATAACAAACCACATTGCCAGCTGCCTAATCCATCTGGTTTCCAAGAACAGGATCCTAAGGAGCATTATAGGGTCAAACAGACAAAAGTCTTGGAATCCGTATAACCTCCCTCCCAAATATGAGGCTGGTAGAGTCCCGTTTCTGACAGCTTACTGAGACACAGCTAAATGAGCCTCCCAGGAACTCCAGAGCAATTGTTTGACTGTTGTTGCCTGTTTGCGTTCTTCATTCATCTACAGAATTACAGTATTGCGTGAAACACTGAGACCACAAAGAGGTAAATCGTCTGTTGAGCGTCTACTTGTCAGTCTATTGTTCGCACTTCTCTCATGTAGGCAGCCTAGCAAACACACTGTATTGTTATTCTCATCTATGTATTATTTAAGCAAGCTGAACGATTAATTGAAGGAGAAAAGCTGTAGCCTCTGATACCTGAAGATAAAGATGAAGAGCATAAGCAACATGCAGAAGGTGGCTACATTGTCCATTGTCTTCATCAGGACCACCAGCTGGCGACGGAGGGCGGGCATGAAACGCACCAGTTTCAGCACCCGGAGCAGCCGAAAAGTTCGTAGCACAGAAAGGCCTCCATCTGACTGGCCGATGATCTCCCAGACACTGCAGGAACGCAAGAAGGAGAAGAACTATAAACAGCAGTACTGAGCAGGCTGGCTTCTTACAGGATATCACACCATTTAAGCCTTAAAAGGGTAGTTTACTTGCTGCTGCTGCTTTTGAAAAACACCTTCAACTTCCCAGTTGTGCAGAGCCACACGCTCATGCATAACCCATATCCTTTATAGCTAGTTTCTTGATTCTTTAATTCCCTTGCTTTCTGCGGCTCTTCACAACACACCATGTCTCCTGCTAGTCTGTTTTCACTACAAACAGCCACAAGCCTAGCCACAAGAAGTGGATCACAATTTTGTACCAGGCTTATATCCAGAGGGATTTACATTTGTGGGGGTAGGTTGGTTTGATCAGTGTTTAATATTTAACAAGCCGCAAACTGGCCTTTGTTTCTGGGCCTTTTCTCTATTTCTCCTCACTTGTCTGAAACAAAGGGATGGGCCAACTGAAGCCAAGAGCACCTCTGTGTCTGCCCTGTCTTCTCTGCCCCAAATTACTGACCAAGGGGTGAACAGTGTTGCTAGAAAGAATCCTAGCACAGAGAGGTGCTGCACGAGCATCTGTCATGCATGCTGTGACATTCCCAGTGTAGGCTGGGACAGTGTTGCATTGGAAGAGGACAGCAGAACATGCCCTCTCTTACCCTCCTGCTCACCCTATTCTGGCCTGAGCTACATGTTAATTTGGGAAGGGAGGGCACGCTGCTGGGATATGGACACTCACAGTACTCTTTTCCCAGGACCAGCCGTTCTGCACTTCAGTGGAAAATTGACCACCGTGCCAGACGTGGCGTAAATAGACCTTGTTCTCCATCTGCCAGGTCCATTTACTTTGGATGGCCCTTCTAATGTCAGGAATCTAAAAGGCCAGCATAATTATAGCCCACGATAGCCAGAGAGCCCTGGATTAATGCATGCCACGTCATTCCTGTTCCCCATCCCGCTCCCCAGCAGGTCTAAGCCCTCAGCAGAAAAGTCACAGTGGAGAAAGAACTGGCAGTGACCTGATGACAACTATGATCCCATCAAAGATGTTGTACGGGTTCTTGATGTAGCCGAAGAGGCCAAAGGCAAGGAGTTTCAGGAGCATCTCCAGGGCAAACATGCTTGTGAAGACGATGTTACTGATCTCCAAGGCGTTGGTCAACTCGTCCGGCTATGGGGCAAAAAAGCAACATGGTCAAACAGATGTGCAGAGGAAATGGCCACGGGCTGGTACGTTCCTCCCCCTCTGGGATTTGTGCTAATGATGCACAAATGCTATGCCTTCCTGTGTTCCTCCCGGAGCGCCACAGAGGCAGAAAAGTGTCTGAGGGGAACAGCTGACAAGCCTCATGGACAGTCCCTGGGAGTCTGACTGGAAACACAGAATCCCAGCCCATTTCTGGAGCAGCCGCAGAACAACTACGTCCAGTATATGGGCCCAACAAATTGAAGCTACGCGAAGGAGAGTGATGGTGCATTCTTACAACAACTACCAAAGGTAGTGTGGCTTTTAAATCTTCTATTTAGACTTGCATTGCTCAGGCTGTTTTTATTGCAGAGCTTTATGGATCCTGCTATATCCAAAGCAGGAGCACTGTCAACAGAGTGTAGCTCTATTCACATACAAAGAAAGCACTTTTCCTGCAGACATCTCTTAAAGGAATTAAGAAAACAAATATCTGTGGAAGTCAGTAGGTCAATAGTTTTATCTCCCTTGAGTGCCTTTGGAAATCACCCCTGAAAAAAAAACAAGATGATTTCTCCTTCTGAAGTCCTGGTCAATAACTTACAGCAGATCTTGTTAGAGCGACAGCAGTACGGCTCCAAGTGTCAGGATTCCCTCCAGGATCAGAGCGGATTTCTCTCACTGAACAGGTCTGCATGCAGCTTAAATGTAAGAACTGATCTTTCCATTTCCCTCCTCCATCATCAGCACCAAATTACCTTGGGCTACAACCTTGTGTTTCAGACGCTGCCTCGGGAGTTCCTTTCCTGGGAAGTGCAGCACTGCCTGCCCAGCACCCGGGCTCCTGATTCACGGCACAGCAGGACATGTACGAAAGGTGGGCTGGGGTTTGCTCCCTCACTGGAGCTACTCCCTCAAACAGCACCAAGCTCTGCAATGCGCATTTCTAATGCTCACAACCCATTCCTTTGTAAAAGAAAATGAGTCTTTTTCATTTCCTCGGTGTAATAATATTGTCTAGAAAAAGGTGCTATTTTCATATCTGACTCATCTCCTGACTGATAATAGCTTCCTTTACTCCCCATCCGTCATTAGATACTATGTTAATAGTTGGCAGTTTCTTGGGGATGCTGCTGCATTATTTGTAGCTCTGAAGGGAGAAGACCACTGTAATACTGTGGCACAACCACATCCAACTCCACACTCTGCAAAGTGAATCCCTAGCCATTGAAGGAGAGGGGGAAAGAGTTAACCTGAATCCAGGAAGAGCCCGCACATCCCCTACTATCGGCAGCGACAGTCTGTGGGCTGCTAATGAACCATCATTCATAGGCTAAATTACTTTATGCAATAGACTGTCTTTTGCTCAACCATTTATCCAAGAGAAAGAGCACTAAGAGCCTCAGTCCTCATGATTATAATCCATATACACTAATTACTAAGGGACACCAGGGGAAGGACTGTGCAATTTTCAGTTCTTTAGTCGCTAGCAAGGGGTGGCCCAGACGGCTGCACGGCACGGCCCCCGGGCTGCCCTCCTTACACCTCCCCTGCTGCAGGGATGGCGATTCCCTCTCCAACAGCAATCAGCCCGTGCCTGTTCCCCGACAGTGCCAAAACATCCCGGGCTGAGAGGCCTTTCCTTCACAAGGAGAGCCCGGCTGAAGAAAAGGACTGCTCTAAGATGGCATTTAACCAGCTCCCCAGCAAAGACTGCGCCCGAAATAGCCCCGCTGGCTCCCAGGCGCCTGTCCCGCTGTAAGCGACGGTGGTGACGGGACATCATGCTCGCGGCATCCTCGAGCCATTTGTCAGCATCAGCACGCAGCTGGCACGTTCGGTCTCCCCTCGGTCGGGGTTATGCAAGAGCATTCTTGACTAGAAGCAAAATAACTTGCTAAATTCTTGTGCCTCTCCAGGCAGCAGAATGAGCCTCCTTGGGACAGGGTGTTCATGGCAGGCCAACAAGGATGGCTTGTTAAGATTGCTGAGGCTGGGAAATTAATGACAATCGTCAGCAAGGAAGCTGCAGCTTGGGCAGCTCTGAAGGGACAGAGTGGTTCTGTAGCCCTGTTTCTATGGGGAAGCACGGGGAAGCCGCCCACTGCTACATACGGTGCCTTGCAGCCTGCAGTACAGCAGTTGTCTCGTCTGCCAGAGTCAAACTTGATTCAGTCTTCTCCCAGTTCACCTCGCTGCTGCCAAGGGTCACAATTTTATCATGAAAATTAGGATACCTGGGAATCTTTTCAAAATACCTAATCCTGGAGTTAGTATGAAAAGACAATTTTGGGAGACATTACCAAAAAAGTCAGTGTCCAGCCTGAAAAGCCTAAGCTGGACAAACTTAAAAACACCCTCAGGCAAATAAAAAGGATTTGCAAGTTGTTGTTCTCTAAAATCTCGTGTTTTCTAAGCCAACCCCAAGATTTTTTTTGTGGCCTGTTGAACACATGGGATTGCAACCAGTTAATGTGCCAGTATCATTGCTTGAATTGATTTGCCAATTTCCTTCGACAATTTGGTGTCCTTATTGCTTACTCTCCAGCACCATGACTTTTGCTTCATAGACGAGTTCAGAGAGTGCAGAATAAAAGCTGCAGCAATCTCTCATGGGCAGGGAGAGAGGGCATGAGGAAGAGGGAAAGGAGAGGACACGGATGAGATCATCAATAGCTGTGATGAGGAGCTGATCCAGGGAATCAAGAAGGATGACGGGGGAAGCCTGGGCAAGGTTGACGGGCAGCAGGCTGATGCTGCAAAGCCAAACGTGCTTCAGACGAGATCTTCATTATCCTTTAGTGCTCATATCTGGTGTGAGGCAGAACTAATTCGGTGACAAGGATTGCTGTAACGTGAGATGTTTGGAGTGCGATCCCGCAGTGACCCGGAGGCAGGACCCACTGGGCACAGACAAGGATGGATAGCCCTGCATGCTGGCTAAGCTGCTGATGTGAGCTTTTGTATTATTATAGTCGAAGCTGAACAGCAGACGAGCCAAACACCCAGTGATACTGCCTTCAAATGTAATTACCTTCTTTCAACACCAACTGGAGCCTAGAAAACAGCCTGCCATAGATATTTTTATAGCTTATGAAATGGTTTGTTGCTCAGAGCACATTTCATTTCCCACTTTTCTCACTCCCTGATGAGCAAAGATCTAGGAGGAGGGTCAAGGAAGAGACACTTGGAAGCCAAGATGGATTTGGCCATTCCCCTGGAGTCAGCCACTAGGAGACACTGTTGTTTTGTTCAAATTCAAGCCAAACCCAGAGCATGAGTTTTTCCAGGAGCCTTTTTCTCTGGGAAAAACAAAATGTTGATTTGCTGAAAACAAAACTTTTCATGGCAGGGATTATTTTTGCCAGACTTCCTGGCTGGAGGAAAATGAAGTTGCAACAAAGCTTTCAAATTGCTGTCTTGTTTTGACCTTCTCAGAAAAGGAAATTTCAGGCTTTTTGCTTGAGATGTGGTTGTGTCGTGAAATGCAACTTCCTTTCTAATAAGGAATGGTTAACAAAGGTTGACATCAAAATGATGCACATCCAACAGAGTATTTCTGAAGTGGCATTTTTTGCTTTTTACCAAACGCTTTCTTAGCCTTAACAACTCTGACAAGGAAACTACTTCCCCACCGTAGGGCTCCAAACTGTATCAGTGAAAAAGTTCCTTTTTCAACAGACAGTGAGAGAGCGTGACCCCTCATCAGCTTTGGATATCTCCACATCTTTTGCTGCTGCAATGCTTGACTTTTACAATGGTCCAAGTTTTCAAAGACAGGCCAGGCCAAAGGGAGCATGGTCAGAGAGCGACCAGGTGGCATTGCACGATGCCACAAAACGCCCAGGAATCCCCGAAATGGATGCAACGCAGGAGACGGTGAGCAATGCTGTCACATGGGCACGAGGGACCACAGTGCCAGTCTGAGAGGCTGGGATGGGAACTGCCATGCTGGAGACAGTCAGCAGAAACGAACACAGAGGATGGTTTAACCTGCGTGTGCCGCCGTCAGGCCCCAGGCAACATTCATACAGGGTTCAGATCTGAATACAAATCGTATAGATTTCAGATTCAACTGAAAAGTCATACTTCAGCTGCAGGAGTAAGGTTCCTCCCATTAAAGAGGACAGAAACTCTATGGGATCAATTTGCAAGATTTCAGCATCTTTGAATATAAGTTTAAAGTAACAGCCTTGACTCCAAGCAAAACACGTCCCAGGAAAGCACAACCACCTCTGCTCACTTTTAGGCCGTATTTATGCTGTGGAATATTTCAGTGATTCAAAACCGTGTTTTTATTAGGGACAAACCTCAAACATTTCAGCAGTTCATTCCAAGTTCAGATAAACAGACAAAAGATCCTTTTCTAAATAGTTTGGGTCTCAAAACCTTGGAAGACTAGTGTCTTTCTGAGAATCTGATACTTCTGGTTTTAGATGCAGCACAACCCCAGAGCCTTCCTGGAATCAGGAGAAAATCAATAAAAGAGAAACCCATAATGGTCAAATTATTGATGGCCCCTACAAAGAGAGGATGAAGAACAGGAGGAGGACTTTGCAGCCTGAGATTCTCTTACTGCAGCTGAATTACCGCATTTCTTCAGGCAAGTCACTTTATCTCTTTGTGCTTTTCTTTATCCTCTTGCCCATATTCTACCTTATGTCTCTTGACTGCTGCATCCACAAAGACCTATTCTACATCACTTAGGTTCAGTCACCAGCAGGACGGCACCATGCCTTGGCTAGGGCGCCGTTTTGCTCTGATACCGAGAATAAATAATCATGCCTGCACCACACTGGAGAAAAGGGCTGTCAGACACCTGGTCCCTCTTGCTGGTTGAACGGGGAAGGAAGTTTCCGGAGTAAAGGATGTGCTTTGCTTCAGAAATCCCCCCGGAGCCCAAAGCAGCCGTTCGACTCCTCCTGAACAGGGAGAGCTGAGGCTGGCAGAGACACAGAGGAGTGGTAAACAAATCCAGAACATTTAGTCTCACAAACATCCTTTGCACTTGTGTTGTTTTTTCTCCAGTCCTGGGCCTGAAGCTGTCAATGGGATTTTGAGCTCTTGCTTATGTTGGCTCTTCTGCTTTGTATTTGTAAGCTCAGTCTGCAGAGGCTCGGACCAGGAAGAGGAGACATAATAAACTGTCAATTTATGTTTTGCTTCCGGACACTCTGCATTTTCTTTCTTCACCCCATTTTCAAGGAGTTGTCATTTTCCAATTACCAGCTACTGCACTGCAACTGATTTCACCTGTCTGCAGGCTTTGGCATCATCTTTGTTTCATGGAATTAAAAACCAGAGGGAATGCAAGAGAGAGGCAGGGAACAGGGGAGAGGGGGCATTCGGGCTAATTACAGTGAGGTGGTAGAGGAAGGGAAAATCCAAAACACAACTTTTTGCATTAACAAACCCAAACCATAGCAATTAGTGCAATCCTGGATAATCCAACCAGCACTACACACCATTACTTTTTAATATGTCTACGGGTTGCAAAAGCTGCGCTCGCTCTGCCAAGAGGAGACCACGACCGTGACCCTCCGGGGTTCGTCCCCACCATGAGAGCTGCGAGGCGGAAGGAAGCCCTTTGCATCACATCGACTGCACACCACGGAGCTATACTTGAGCCAGCTTTTCCTCCATGGGGGGAGATTAAAGCCTGCTTGCTTTACTCACTGAGCCACGCAGCCTCCTACATAACTAATCTGTTTAACTGATGGATTACTGGGCTCCACATTACATTTGTATGGTTTATATGCCACGGTGAAAGCAATCATGAGATGAAAGCCAGTTTTCTGGGACAGATTAAAGCGATGGCTTGGGAGGAATTCTTTTTTTTTTTTTTTTTTAAATAAGAAATATTGTTCAAAAATTGTGGAAAATAGCTTAAATGAGTTTGAAGCACTGGCACCACAGGAGGGGAGCTAATCAATGAAACTGTTAAAGAGAGCTGAAGATTACAACACATTCTTCTAACTTTTTCTAAAAAAACAGAACATGTGGGAAAGATCTGTACAATACTAATATTAGAGGTGGAGTCCCAAAGTGAGCATCAGCCTGTGACCCTGGACCTGTATGCCTTCCAAATATATAGGGTGAGTGGTTGGGTAAAACATTGCATGGCACTGTTGGAGGCTGGGTTTAACCCATCGAGCGGGTGCCGTAAGCCACAGTCTGTCTCCTTTCTCTCCTCTCCTCGGAGGTCGCTGGCCGATCCCAGCACTCCCCGTGCACCACGGCTTCCCCACACCCAGGTTCATCCCCGCATCCTCGCACTCTCACAGCTCAAGTTTTATATTTGGGCCCCTCAACTGCATTTCTTGCACTCTCACTGCTTCAAAAACTTGCAACAAACACCAATTTCTTGCCCACATCGTTTTCCTACAGCAAATTCAACCAAAGGAGAGCCCCAGCCTCCTCAGGTAGGCTCTGCTCATGGGCCAGGAGCTATAATTAACAGCCACGTCACAGGCATTCTGCTACAGAGCAAATTTTGGCCAAGGGACACACAGACGGCGGCAGCAGCCTGTGCGGAGGCTGAGCGCTGGCGACCGCCTCGCTGCAAATCAGGGCGCGTGCCTGGAACCCCGCAAGCGAGCAGCGCAAGGCACTGCGGGCACACGGCGAGCTTCCCACCTGAGTAAGAGCAAGAGTGCTCAGGCCCGTGCACCTCGAGAGCAGCTGCAGGCTCTGCTAAAAGGCAGCCCTGGCTGGGCAGGCACGTGGAAGGCGTTTCACGTGCCAGCGATGAGATGTAAGAGCGCAGCGTGGCTGAAATGCAATAACATTAACATCAGAAATGGGCGAGGGAGGGAAACTGTGACAGCTCGCATGCCGGGACTCAATGCTGCAGCAGAAGAGACGAGGTTGCCCTAAACTCTGCAAGCTGTGCGCTTGTTTTTATTTACAGCTATTTCGTTCCAGCGTCTATAAAACACTTTGGGAAAAGGACCTCTTTGAGGGGGTTTGAAGAGCCAGGAGCTCGCAGCTGAAGCAGAGAGCTGTCAGGGAATGTAAGTGACATCTCAGAAGGCTGCCAGCAACTGTGAAGGCTACGTTTTGACCTTTTCTTCCCTTTTTTTTTTTTGCTTGCAAAGACCGAAGGGGATAATACTGATATTTCTAAGGTTAAAAATAAAAAAGAAAAAAAAAAAAGAAAAGCACTTTAAGACTTGGCTTCTTTCCTCCTCTTCATTCCCTGCCCTTAATTTGACCTTAAAAAAATAGGAAGAATAATGCAAGTAGGCCTTTGAATTAGGCATTTGAAAATATTTCTTTTATAAACTGTTTTGATGTAGTTTATTGACTACAGCATAGGACTCCGACTGTATTACAGTCAACATCAGACCAGTTTAATTGATCTAGACTAAGGCACAGACCACAGAAATTGCCTTGCCTTCTTATGATTTAGCTTCGCTTACTAGCAAAAATGGTTTGGTTGGTGCTTTCCGATGCACACAAGTGCAGATGAAAGCTATTTACACTCTCCGGCCTTGGAAAGAGACCAGGGACTTGAACCAGGATGCCCCAGCTCCTAGAAGCCTGCCCTGGTCACTGGGATGGTTGCTATTCTGAGGTGCCTTCTGCCCTGCGTTTGACAGCCAGACCTCACAACCTCTCAGAGCCAAAAGCCCTTCTCAGGGCGGGCTGAGCTGTTGTTAACGTCTCTACCAGAAGCTGAGGCTTCAACGAATTTGTGCTTTCTGATGAAAAAAATTGTTTTGCTGAGAGATTCCCAAATGGGCTCTACTTAAAAGTAGACTGGAAAGAGAAGGAGAGAGAGATATCTCCTCCTCGTGTGCACTGACGAATGTTCTCTCTCTGGCTTTGGAATTAGAAATGGCGAATTTATTCTCTTAGTCACCTCTACTCTCAGGTTTTATGCTTTCCTCTAAATGGGATCCTTCATGTGGAGCGATAACAGTTTAATTGAAGGTAGCTGATAGTAATTTTTCTTCCTTTCAATTGACCTACTTGATCTCCTAATGCTCCATGGAATTGCTTTTACCTCTCTGCTCTGTGGCATGAAAGTCACTGCCAATAATTACTTACCCAACTGCGTATGGTCAGACATGCAAAATGCACTGCTCCTTTCTGAAGCTGCAAATAAGGCATCATTGGAGGAATGGAGCAAGCTGCACACAAGCCTGATGTACTCCAGACTTCAAATAAAAAAATGCCATTAGAGTCAACGTTATCCAGCAATAACCATACACCGAAGTCATATACACTCCGAGGCTTTTGTGTGAATCCTTCACATTCACTGGTATTGACTCCTGGGAGTGTTTTCTACAGAAGAAACCTTGGCTGCCATACTTCTGTCTCTTGCAACAAGAGCTATGGTTCGGGGAGTTTTTCTATGGAATAATCAGCTCCTGTCTGTAGCTTCCTTAGGTAGCTTCCCAGGCAGAAGGTCCCACATGGCACAACATATTTGCTGTATTACTTTCCCATTTCTCAGTTTCATTCAGCAAAATGCAATTTCATTTCAAGTGGCATAAACGCCAAGCTGGATTAGATCAATTGCTGTCTTCTCCAGCCTCAGGAGGAAAGGACCTGGGCAATCTGAAACGCTATCAGCAGTAGCATACAAAACTGCTGCTACTATTCTTGAAAAGTAGGCCAATCAGCTGGATTATATGTTGATGGAGGATCGCTTGGTCTGACAGATGGCTGAAAAAATAAGACTTAAATGAAATAAATAAATAAATAAATACCCCCTCTCCCCAACAAGGCCAGAAGCACTCAGATTTAGTTATTGAATGAGAAGCCTCAGGAGGAAAGAGCCAACTCTGCAGATGCCAACCAAGGATGAAGGCCTGCAGCAATACACTGAGAGCACTGCAGTAGCTCACCTGGAGACAGATGCCTGAGCACAGACTCTGTGAACTGGTCACCTCTGTCAGTACTAATACACTGATTAGTTCCACTGAAAAAGGAGAAAAATGGAAACGTGCCTGAGCTGAGGATGGCAAATTCCTAATCACTCCTGCAGAGCTGGGTGCAAGCGAAGGAGCGCCTGTGAGACTGAGCTGGGTGCTGGGGCAGCCACGGACACCCCTTACCCCTGAGCAACGCGGCGACAGGAGCATCGTTCAGGGGTGCGCTGGGCTGCACGAGTCCCACCGCGTAGCAGGAGATGCCTCGGCCACCTCCCGACGTTTCAGAACTGGACCTGTAACTTCTGCCCCTTCCCTCTTCTCTTACGCAGCTGCTAAGTGTCAGCAGGCTTCTCTCTACGAGCAGACTGCCATCCCACCCCACAGCGGCTTCGTTCCTTTAAGAGCGCCTGGCGAAAATCCAGGGACGTTATACAGACTGAATCATTCCCATCCATATGCTGGTGGAGACCTTCAAAGAACCAGCAGATCTGCGAGGCGTGACGTCTCTTTGCAAGGCTTATGTTGACGCTCATCCAATACATTTCCTCGCCATAAAAAAATTATATTCACGCAAGGAATTATATTCACACAATTCTTGCCCATTACAAAGCTTTTTGGTCTTGACCACTATCTGTGCTGAAGTCAACAACAAATGGCCAAAAATCACCAGCCTAATGCCCAAAATCAGCTTTGCTGGCTGCTCAAAAAGCATACATTTTTAAAAAGATAATGCATCATGGATACTGATTGATTTATTAATATTTAGGCATTCCAAACCATTAACTAGAAAGAAGAGCTAGAGTCTACAGTCTCCTTTTAAGATATAAACTGAGTCATAGGCTTTCAGGAGCTAGAGAATTTAAGACAAAACACACAGTATTGTGAGACATGCTATGAAAGGACAGACACAAAGAACGTGGAAATACGCTATGATCCCTTTGAGACAAAAATGGACATAGAGGCCCTGCCTCAAGGAGTCTGCACAAGAAATCAAGGTTGAGTTTATCTGCAAAAATCTTTTAGCCAAACTAGAATTGTGCATTTTCGACTGTACACAGAGACTCTGTGGTTACAGCATGTCCATCAGAGGAGGCTCTGACCATGTCCATTAAAGGTGGCAGAAACATGAAGATTGAGAAAATAAAGAACCGTTTCCAAACAATTTGACTGTACCGCAAGAGGCACCTTTAACAACGATTATATGATCTCTTCCCACATCCAAGCAACAGGCTTGCTCTCTGATAACAGAGAGATCAAAGGCCTTTGGGTTGTCATTAGCAGACAAACTCAATAGAAGTTGTTTACTTCACCCAAGCTAATGGCACTGGAAATATTTAATCAAAAAATGGACACACTCTCTATTACTGCCAAGATGATTCAGAAGGGGCCACTTAAATCTATTTTGTCAAGCCATTACTCATCCCCGGCTAATAGACCTTTATGGAGAGTCCCTTTGAATAATGCACATTCGTGATTTGTGGGCTCTGTACTGGTATTAGGAGACGAGGCGCATCAAGAAAACACGACAGAGGACTGCTGATGTGAAGATCAGGATGGGGAGTATGTTTAGTCTACAGCTGACAAGACCATGTCTTAGTCATCTCTTAAGCCCAAGGAGATGAAACTGAAGTGGGCTGATGGGGAAATAAGTTCAAGGAGAGGATAGTTCTCCAGAAAAGTTTGAGCAATCTGCTGTAATTGACCTCTGATAGCTGAGTGGAAAAAGGAAAGATGAAGAACATTAGGAGAGCTCTTCTCAGAGGTTCAAGGATCTTCAGGTAGAAAAAGAAAACAAAAATGTTGAGTGAACATCAGGAGAAAATGTGGTGGTTTGACTCCTACTACAGCAGGGGTTGCCTACTTGAACCTTGATTCTTGGGTCACCAAGGGAAGGTTCAACATCTACAATGAGATGCCAAATGCTGGGACTCCCAAGCTCTTTTCCTAACTCCTAGCTGTGCAACTATCTAGTTTCTCACATGGTCCTCAGCGTGTATCAGACATTTGGGCACAAGCAGTTAGTTCCTCATGGGCTTCCCTTGGGTTGTGCAGAGACTTTCATTAACCAAGGATGCCCACCTTGTGGGGTTGTCTTAAAAGATATAAAATGACTGATGACCCTCATATATAAAGAGTTGATCCTGCCTTAGAGCAAGAGGATGGTCTGGGTGGGGTGAACTCTATCTGCTGTGATTTTTGTGACACTGGGCGGAAAACATCTCTTGCGTTGTTAGAATCCAGGCCACTGATATTGTGGGTAGCTACATCTTACTGTTCTGTTCATAAACTGATGAAGGTCTATCCCCTGGGACATCTTGTAGGGACAACAGAGCTGAGGAAACATCTTTCCCTTTTGTTCTCCAAGACAGAACTGTGCTTGGTACAGACTCAGTTTTGATATAGTTTCTCTGCAGCTTCCAGAAACACTCATGAAGAGCTTAAGATTCAAAACCTTCATCAGCATGGAAATGATTATCTGCAAATCCACATCTGTAACACAGGCAGCATCTCCTCTCCTCTCTGCATCACACGTATGCTGGGAGCCAGCAGAACAAATTCAGGGAAAATCCACCTTCCCTGGCTTCTAGCAAACCTAAAGCAACCCAAGCAATTGTTACAAGCTTATTTTTGTCCCTGAGAACACAATGCTGCAAACAGCCCAGGGTGTTCTAGCCTGCAGCCAAAGCAGGCAGATGGGAACTTTAGAGCTGCCACACTGTTCTTGCAAGTGAATTATTGATACATTCTTCTTAGCCATTAGCATCACACTAAAGTGGCAATTAAAACCATCTACGATGATCAAAAAGAAAAAGCAAAGATGGGAAGGTACAAAAACAGAGCCTGTATTTGCCAGCAGCCAGTGCTATTACAACTAGCAAGGAAGGCTTTTGGGTCCTGGTCTTTCTGATAGGTCTTCAATAACGGCCCACATCAGAGCAGGAACAGTGGTGAGCAACACAACACTGCCATTCCTGCCGGAGACAGGGAATGAGCTGCTCCCGGGAGCTCAATGCCCCTTTTTAGCTTATGCTTGTGTGCAATATGGACCTTCAAACTCATAAATTTAAAAATAACAGTGACAATCACCTTCATCCCTCTTGCTCCCTGAGACAACAAGCCCTTTGTTTTAGGAAGGCGAGAAAAGACACAAGAGGTCAGAAAGGAACTACAAGATGGAGCTGCCCTTCAGCGTAGTAGCATCCCTTGGATGCGGCATGAAGAAAAGCTGGGAATTACTGAATATGAGCACAAGCCAGCAGGAGAGCTCAGCAACTCTTGTCCCTCCTCACATTGACTGTTTCTATATTACAGACAGCCATTGGATTTTCACCTGGCAGAATTGCTCAACTTCAGTGGAACCACCTGAGTTTAGAGATGGCCCCACACGACCACATTTTCACCTTCTTGACAAAACAAACAAACAAAAAAAACAATAAGTGAAATTATATTAAACTATTGAACTACTATCAATTGTCAGAGATGACCAAAGAACAAAATTCACTGAAAATGACTGTGCTGGCTTTTCAATGTGTTTCTGTAGCAATAGTTCTATCTAATACTGGGGGGAAGAAAACTTAAATCTGGAAAAACAGGACTTTAAAAACAAGGAGGTGGCTTTCCATTGCATTTTTTCTTTCCTTTTACATGAAATATGCCTTAGACCCAGGCATGTCCCAGATATGCAGTATGTTCCTATCTTGATGGGAAGAAAATGATGCAGAAAAGAAAATTTAGTCATTCTGATAGAAATAATGAAGTAAAATCACTGCTAAAATAGACAAATAACAATTATATCAGCCCTAATAACAGAACCACTAATTACAATTATTGTAGCTCACTAGTATTACGAGGCTGCTGTGCCAAGCTGTGGAAGGTGTGGGGCTGCTGAACACCTGAGAGCAGAGACTCTCTCCCCAGGCTGCAGGAGTGGATGCATTTGGGTTTGGAGGTCGTTAGTTCAGCCTTGATGCTGAAGGCATCGGGCAAAGGGGACTGTCATGCTAACACTAATTACACTGCTAATGGCAACACCACCACCACCTCTCAAATCATCAGCACTGATGCCGTGAATGCCAAAGCGATGCAATTATGCGCTGCTGTCATTTCAAGTGGAGCTGCGAGGCAGAGAAAAGCAAAGGTAGAAGAGGCAGCACGCCTCCTGATTTATCATCCAGCAGCAGCTTCTCTGCAGAAGATGCCCGGTTGGGGTGAAGGCCCAGGCAGCCCTTTCCCTTCCTCCTCCGCCACGACATCAGGGCCGTGCCCGGCCCTCGAGCCCCGTGCAGGCCGTGCTACCCTCCGTGCTGCCTTGCCACCGTGCCCTCGAATTGATCCCCCGCCGTGCGTGGGAAGCGAGTCGGGAGGAACCCTCCCGGCAGAGGCGATGAGCCGCGGCTCGCTGCCCTCCTGCTCCCCCGGCCGGACTGCACGGCTCTGCCAGCCCGCCGCCACGTGTTCACCGGGGGGAAATCTGTCAGAAAGAGCGACAGCTCAGACAAAGAAAAAAAAAAAAAAAAGGATTTTGTTTGCAACCCGCCTGCACGCCACATTCAAGTTTTCCTCCTGGCGGCGTTTCGCAACCCCGCCGCAGCTCCGAGTAGCAGCAGCGACGTTCCTCCCACAGCCAGAGCCCCGAGGAACGGGCGGATGGAAGGGCTGCTCCGACCCGCTGCCACAGCTGGACCTCACGGCCATGCCGGCTGCACCGGGGCTTGGACCCACTCCCTGCCCTGGGAGCAGGGCCAAGCACCCCCTGCCGAAGAGGCAACCCCAGGAAAAAGCCAATCTGATCCATATCCTCCGAACAGCTACGTCAGTTTTCATAGGAAACAGCCAACACAAGGCTTTATTTGTAGAGAGTGGGAGTGAAAGAGAATTTAGATGCAATCTCCAGCGTAGTGGCTTTAATAAACTAGCAAAGCTGAAACAACCATCTGCAAGCAGTGAGCCCTTGAGAAAGCAACTGAGCTTGCAAACGTTTCAGCCCCAGTGGAAATCCTCCTCATGGGTTTCCAAAGCAGATAGACCACGGTGAACGCTGTCAAATTATTTTATTTCTTAGACCCCATAGAGTCAAAGGGTGAGATACACAGTGGATCTCAAGCAATTATTTGCTAAACATCAGGACTTGCTCAGATGCTCTTGCTTGAGAAAGTGGTGAGTGTTTCCATGGCAATCAGCTATTGCCTTGGTGACCGTGGACCCGGACGGGTGCTGCTAAACCACTGCGACCTTTGGACATCGGAGCACAGCAAGGAGTTTCCTCCTTTGCTGTCTAACGATGTTTTTTTTATTTCTGAGTTCATCCCTGTCTAAGAGTTGCCTGAGGTGGTTGTGCAGGGACAGAGAAGCCCGAATCACTACAGAGAAGCACGCTCCCCTCACGCCTGCCTCTCTGCCACCCAACCCAGAACTGCCTTTTCCATCAGTCAGGCGGACATCACGCCTAGGTGCAATCCTGGCTGCTCCTGAGCAGTGCTGGGCCTCTATCTGAAAGTATAAAATTGAGAAAGCACAGGTGGCTCAGGACTTCTTTAGCCCAGACATCAACAGTACACTAATCTGTAATGCATTTAAACCTTTTAAGAGAGGTCAAACTGAGAGGCAGCTGTGTTAACAAGGTGAAGGAGTGAGCCTGCACATAAAAAGGCGGCTTTACACATAAACAGGTATCCTCCTAGGCAAGAAGTTCAGGTAGATTTTTGTGCAAGAGTAGAAAATTATGCGTATCTCCCCCCAAACAAACTTCAGATAAACTTCATGCTATCATAAAAGCTTTAGCCTGGGCTGACATAACAGGAAATTGTTGCATCTCTGCCTTTGAGAACTTCCACTGGTTTTCTGCCCAACTTTATCACTGAAGCACACACTCCTTCCTAGCGACTGGCACTCCAAAGCCTGATTGACCAGAACCACTACATTAGTTTCTTTTCAAATTTCTATAAACCCTGCACCTTGCAACTCCAAAGCGGTTTCTATGGTGACACTAAAAAAAACAGAATGACACCTTCTGGGTGCTGAATTTGGCACAGCAAAAGAGTTGGTGAGCAGCAAACATGGGGTGAGAGAAGTGGATTAGAGCCCCAGAATACGACTGCTTACGCGGAGCCGTGGCTAAGGGGGCAAGTGACCGCTCTGGCTGACAGGGGATAACCAAAGTGACACGCGGCACTCAGTATCGCACAGCGTTTAGCTCACTGCAGGCAATAGGGCATTAACACAGGGGAGGACAGCCTGCCCAATTTCCTTACGGCGTGGACGTGACAGGGAGAGGGAGGGACGTGAGCATTTGCAAGGCAGAAGCAATTCTCATCCGTTAAGAGGTTTCTCAGAAGCGCACCGAAGCTGCGCCTGGCTGCCTCTCAGAGCAGTTCTATCTCCTTAATCTGCAAAACTGGGCAGAGGAGTCCGAATCTTGCAACTTCCTACACAGTCTATTTCAGAGTCTTAAAAACAAAAACAACACACAACAGGAAGGATGCGATTACTAGAAATGTCTGAACTCTCCCACACCCTGGCCCCATCAATCTGGACGGCTTCTCCATTTGCATCGTTAGAGCTTTCCCATCCCATCCATACGGTCCTGCTGGATCAGTGCGCTCCGGTCTGCGCTGATGCCCAACTCCCAGCACGCGTGTGAGGTCCCAGTTTGGCTCTGCCCCGCTTCTCCCAGGCACAGTCGGACGCAGAGAGGCCCGCAGCACGGCTCAAGTGTCACTTCTTGTGCTGACACAACTGCCCCGAGCCACACTGAGCCCAAACCCGAGTGCAGAGACCCCAGAGAGAAACAGCCACGAGCCCAAAGGCTCTAACAAGACCTTCTATACCAAGTGCACTGTCCCAAGCATATTTAATACAGCCAAAGTGCTGGTTAAACACAGGCCAAAAGCCATCGGGTCTTATTTAAGCAAATCCCATTAGAATCAGCCAAACTCCAAACTTCAGCCCGTGCACACGCAGGAGCTGGAAGCACGCAGGAGCGGTGTGGCCGTGGCACTGAGCAGCGTGGCGTGCCCCTGCTCCTCGGAGGAGAGGCAGAGCACCTCCTCCTCCAGCCACAGTCATCGGGACATCTGGGTTTAAATGAACACAGAATAAATGGTATGTAGCACTGTCTACCTCCCGGTGAGTGGTCACCCCTGGGATTTGAACATATGGCTGCACAGAGTCTGGCTAGTGCCAACCTGATTCTTAAACTATTAAACCATCCCCTCAGGCTCTGTATCCTGTACTTTCTGTGTATATTGTACAAAGGAAAAGAATTTGATTTGGGGTTTCGAGAATTTCAAACAAGGACATACAATTAGAAAAGTATTTGCTTCAGATGATGATAAATAACCCCGGACTGGAGAAACTCAGAAAATATCTGTTCTTCACTCGGGTGTGATGACACGAAGGCCTCCGCAGTGCTGTTTTACATGCTTTCCCAAGAGCCCAAGCTTGTTAACCTTCATTTTACTGCATGTTTTCAGAGGGGTGACAGCTGCAACAATAAATATGGCATTCAGATTTCATGCTATAGTTAAAAAATCAAATATGTATGAACCCCTCTGCTGTTACACACTGACTAGCAAGGAGGAAAAAAGGAGTGGGAGGAAATCTATAGCATTAAATCATTTCTGAAACACAAAAGGACTTCTGCAAGCTCAGGTGAGAAACATCTGCTGCAGGGTCAGTATCTGTCTGTTGGTCTCAGCCTGCCTGTCCATCACTCACTCACAGGTTAAACAGTCTCAGGAACAGGGAGAACGTGTGCATGAGAAAGGCCGGAGCAGAGGCACGTCCTCAGCCATCCAACTCCCCACACTACAGCAAGGGAGGGATTCCTGCTACTGCGGTGGGTACCTGTATATGCTGGTACTCTGGCAGCGGGAAGGAAGGGTAATGTGAAATAACACAATTCCAGCCTGAACCTTAGGAGATCCCAGTGACACCCCAAAGAGGAGACAGAGCTAGGGAAAGAAGAGAGGAGAACAAGAGGAGGAAGGGGAATGCTCTTTTGGATACCTTAGTAAGTGTTGTGGTGGTGAGCTCTCCCTGCTCCCACCTCTGGCTCTAGGGGCTTTCAGAAGCATTTGCAGCTCCTGTTAGTCCTCAACATAAACTGAGATTTCTGGCATTTAATCCCCCTGCACTTCCACGCTCTGCAGCACAGTCCCTTGTATTGATGGCACATGCATCAGCTGGTACCTGCCAGCATTCCAACATATGACATTAGTAGTTCTGTTAAAAGACATTCAAGATGCTGATCTCTTACTCTGGCAGCTTCAAGAGACCTTAGCACAAGTGAGAAATACTGCCCCCATAACACAGGCCGTTCGCAAGAAGATAATTGCCCAGCAACCCACACCGCCTTCAGACGCTCTGGCTGAAACTAATTTACACAAATGACTTTAAACTGTTTGCACTCCCAGGCAGCAGTGACCAGAGATGAACCATGCTAACATGGTTGATGGCTCCAAGTCCTTCACGAACAAAAGAAAAAGTCTGATTCTCTCCCACATTGAGCAGCTCCCTGCGGTTCGATTTATTTCTTATTGATTGTATTTGGGGCATGTTGGAGCTGTGAAGTTTCTGCCTAGACTCTGGACAGCTCTGGGAGCAAGGGGCACACAGGGAGCTCCGTGTGCATGGAGTAGTCCATGTGCACACTCCTACTGCAGAATAGCATTTGTCACTCGATGAAAAAGCCCTCCCAACGTGGGGAGTCATACCATCTACCACAGAGAACATACAACGTCGCTGTGAATTATGTTTTAGATGGATAGTTAAATGAGAAACGTGAGCATTGCCCAAAGGCTCCACAGGTAGAGCTGCTAGGAGCAGCTAGCACACACTTTCTTCACAAACCACCTCAATGCAAACTAATTTTAAAGCACAGACAAGCCCATGTATAGTCATGCTGAGAGCCAGAGAACTACATGATCCGTCTGTGTGCAGCAAACTCAATTCCCTTCGGAGTATATAAAATAAATGTCTTTTCTTTCTGCTGCTTTCTCCCAGAGCACCATGGTAAAAAGTTTTGGATTCATCTGTGCATGGGACAGGGACAGGCCAGGGAGAGAGGAGGCTTTTGTTTGTATGAGCATCAGGCAGCAGAGACGGCTCCTGAGAAATGACATGCCTTCACTGGGGGACAGAAGCCACGGGGTCTTCCTGTCCCCGTCCTCCCCGGCGGCAGATCAGGGGCTCCAGCAAGCTTCACCACCGGTGCTACAAGGCCTGCACACAGAGTGTTTTTCCCAAATTGGGAGTCAGGCTGTCTTTAAGGCTGTAAACCAGAGAGAGCAAACAAAAATAGAGCTTTAAATGAATGCATGCAGGCATGCCAAATCTCCCTCGTTTTCGAGTAAGAGTCTCACTCCTTTCAGATGCAGCTTTCTCCCCCCACCTCTCCAATCCATTTACAAAAAAAACATCCTGATCTTGTAACAAAAGATTCAGAAGGAGGTTTCAAGGAGACATTTAAAGCTTCATTCACAATTCTGGATAATCTCACTGTCCCAGCTGGAGAACCCTGGTTAAAACCTGAAGAAAATGCATGACTCCGTTTGACAGCAGCAGTAAACATACCTGTTTATTTCCTTGCAGTGATTCTTCTCCTCTGGTGAAAGGAGCTAGACTGCTACCCTGGGCATCTCTAATTCTCTGCCTGGGCATCCTCAGCAGCGTACAGAGCATCTTAGCAATACTACTGAATCTTTACCCAAAGCTCACAGATGAAGTTGTCATCTTTTCAGATGTACTGCCAAATACTAACCCCATTTTGCTCTTAGTTGCGCATGACTGTCTTCTCTACACCTTCCTAATATTTTCTCAGTTAAACCTATTTTCAAGTCTTTCTGTATTTTCCACGTCTACATAGAAAGCAATCATCTACAGGGAGTGGATGGCAAGGCACAAAGATATCAAATTAAACGTGACTATTTCTTTTGCCTCCTGACAGTTGGGTACCGCCAATCTTCATGCACTGCCCACCCTCTTCTCTGCATATCTCCTTGTGCCACACTCCTGTTGCACCCGGTTTGAATCTGGGCTGTAAACTCAGTTTTGCAATCTACCTGCAACCTTCAGGCATAAATCCTGGTGCTGGGAGAGGCACAGTGCTCTGTTCCCATTCCCACTGTTATTATTACTTGTAATAACATCCAGCAAGCCCTGCCTGGGAGCCCCACATGGCTGGGCGATGTACACAGAACAAAACGCAATCCTTGTCTTGTGGAACAAAAAAAGTCCAAGAAAAGAAAAGATGGATGCAGACAGACTGGGGAAGTGTAAGGAAACAGAGGCAGCCTCGGCTGATGTGGGAGGTGGTGTTCCTGCAGACCAGCACTCGCATCCTCCCCAGAGCTCCTGACACAACCCAAGCCACTCCTCGCTTCCCACCTCCCCAGGGCACTCTCCTCTCCAAGCCAGGGAAGTGGTGGCACAGCCTAAGCACGTCTCCTGCCCCCATCACTTGGTTTGGCCATCTTGGTCTTTTGCATTTTCTCCCCTGCTGCTGTCCCTGCAGCCCGGCTGCCTTTCGTGGAGGCAGCTGGAAGGACGGCAAGCTGCTGCCACGTGCCGCACCAAGGCCAGGCGGGCTGCTCAGGGGAGCCCACACCGGGGTCTGCGTGTTGCCTGCAGGCACCGCGATCTCTCCGGAGCCGCCGATCACAGCTGCCACGAACCAGACGCTTGAGCTCAGCCTCAAACCCGTATCTTGTCGTCGCTCAGGCAAAGGACTGCCAGGTACGCCTGCTTTGGAGCATGGAGTGTGCTCACCCCAGGGCTTGTTTACCCGATCAAAGCCAGCCTCCCTCCCACGGAACCCACTCCCAGATGAAAAGCATTCACTGACAGCCAGCAGGAAGGCACAAGCTCAACGCAACGCCACGCTCTTTGTGAAAGCCACCTTCTTCATTACAGGCCCTCTCTCATTGCCGTTTCCCTTTGCAGAAAACGAACGCCCCGCTGTCCAGCTGTGTCAAACCTCCCTGCCTGGGAGCACATTAGAGCCATTGTCAGCGTAACATTTGAAGCTGGCTGCCCAGGGCTGTGATTTACACACATTTTTGTGATGAAATGCAGCTGGCAAGTGCACTCTGCTTTCATTCTTGGGGCTATATTACACTTGGTTTATTTTACCTGCCAGTTGAAATGCAAACAATCTGTCTACATTCTATATATAACCACGGGTTGCCATCATGCGTGTTTATGAAGCATGAAGGTTTCATGGACTCAGTCTCAGAAGCCTCGGAGGGCACCGTGACCGTCTCAGCTGACTTGCTGCGTGACCCAGATGGAAGAAATGCATCTGAGGGGTCCTGCACGCCACGGCCACGTGCTGTGGGCCTGTTGCTGGCACCGTGCAGATCGCCAGGCTCCACGCAACAGCTTATGCTGGGAAGCACGTTACTGTCACCTGCTTAAGAAGCCTGTCATCTCGGCAGAGAGCGGATGCGATTTATGTGACCAATCCCTCACCACAGAGAGCAACTAATGGCGTGAGGGGAAGGAACTGAGCCATTGGTGGTATTAAAACGTGCCTACAGCTCTGTGGGGAATATCCTAATATTATTCCCTGGGCCAATGAGCACATCTATAGGAACCAGATCAGGCTGCAAGCTCCCCTCGCCATGACTAGCTCTGTTGTTCTCCCGACCCTCCCCTGGCTGCTCAGCATGTCAGCACTCCAGTGAGTTATTACACTCAGTTTCTGCATTGGAGAGGTGCTGTTCCTGTCTGGTAGGAGTCAGAGGAATGGAAGGATCTCTAGTATGCTTTCCCTTATATAGTAAAAACAAATATACCAAGAACATACAATCCAACAGAGGAAAACAGAGCAGCGGAGGAGTCAGTTAAATTACAGAAGAGGGTAAGTAAAAGTCTCCGTGAACACCACTCACGGTAGGCTCGCCATGGAAGGACGTGTTTCACACCCTTTGCCATGAAGGCTGCCAAGGTCTAGCAGACAGTGATCTAGCCCTGAGCCGGGACACCTGGCTTTGGACTGCTAACATTTGCCATCCGTCACATTATGAAGTAGCACCTCACTTCTTGCCTCTGGTCCTCAACTCCCTCTAACACGGGAAGGAAACGTCACTTTGCCAGGTGTGTGTGCTTACCCACGAACTGCTGCTGGCTCTGATCAGAAGCCTTGCAGCCTGAGGTGTGCAGCAGGGATAACAAAACCGGTGGCACTTTTGGGAATGTCCTGACAGAGTGGCCATCAGCTGAAAAGGGGGCTCAGAGGGCACTGGCAGAGGTGATCTGGAGAGCACTCAAAAGGTGGTGTGGTCTTGGTGCACAAAAAAGGATGGGAAACATCTCAAAGTTTTACTAGCTGAAAGTCAGAATCTTAGATCAGGACAATATTTTATTGACACACAACTCAAAAGGAATTTAAGCAATTTGCTTCAAACACTGCCGAAAGATTCACCTCTGTTTTCTGAGTAAGTGCTGAGCTTTCCAGGCCAAAACAATTTTTCAAGCCAAAAGCGACAAATGCTAAAATAAAGCATCACTAGAGAAGCTGGTTGCTACCTTAAATCACACAGAATTACTTTTACTCCAGAATAATAAAATGTGCTACTCAAAACCAATACTTCTCTTATACTGATAAGCCATGGGTGCCCACTAAGGTCAGCTCCAACCTACTCCAAAGACAGCTGCTCTGAACGAAATATACCACGGGTGAGGGATCTGAAAACCAATTAAAAGCTCTTTGAACAGCAATAGCTTGGAACAAATACTAATTTGTACTTCTCTTCTGAGAAGTGAATATAAAATAGCATTTCTAGTGCCATTTGATGTAAATTGAGCCTTTTATGCGGAATCATTACAAGTATCAGCAGCTACTTCTGTAAATTCCTCTGGGAAGCCAAGTGGGGGTCTCTCCTCACAATTTAAAACAGTCAGAGGCCCTCAGGGATGAATTCAGAGCTCACCCTTCTGCAGGGATATCACCAGCATCTCTCTTGGACAAATGAACAGGACTCTGTCCTTCTGTGGTACAATCGGGGAGCTGGGAATTGAGCTCCCCTGGCAGGACTAAGCTCTGGCCTTACTCTTTCATGGCCTTGACGAATGAGAAGGATTTGAGTCCACCACCCTTTACCAGGGCTGAACTGGCCCTGCAGCAGAGGCTGGCTGAAGAAGTAGCAATTACTCCTTCAGACCAGGCAGTGAAGCACAGGTGGGGGCTGACTCTGGGACAAAAAGGTGTCAGCTTCCAGTGGCAGAGAGGCACTCGGACACACAGCTCTGGGAACAGGACCTGCCTGTGCCAGGCACCTCTCCGCACTGCCCCAAAGACATGGCAGAGGTCGCGCTTTCGGAGTGCGCTGCTCCTGCTTGGTGGCTGCAGTACCATGGCACGTTCTCAGATACTCTGGAGAACTGTCAGCCGCAATGAATGCACAATAAAATCATCCATTTATTGAAATTGCCTGGAAGATTAATGCAAGGATTGCCTTCTTCTTTGTATTTGGCTTTCCTCATCAGTGGGAGTGCCTATTTGTGCTTCAGATAGACAAATATATAAAGCGTAAGAGGAGGGGAAAAAAAAGAAGGAACTCCAAAGCAGACAATCTTTGAAATACAAGTTGTGCTGATGCTAATGGCATCCTGTAACCTCCTAATTACCAGCCATGTACAACCTGGCAGTTGGAGACAGTGTTGGCTGTTAACCTGGCTGAGGCACTGTGCGGGAGGATCCGACTGCTGCTAATGACTGAAGTCCCAAAGAAATTCGCTTGCCTTCACCAGCAGCCTCCTGCTACCTGGATCTCCTGCCACAAACCGGCTGCGCTGCCATGAAATCCCCCATGTGCCTCTGAGAAGAGCAGGCTTGCTAAAGGACAGCTCTGTGCAAAGTTGCTCTAGCATCTCCTCTCCCTCCCTGTGAGTCAGCTGCTGCTACCTCAGTTGTGCCTTTAGCCATGGGACAGGATCCCTGCCTAAAAGGCTATTGTAAATGGGCTGCATGCATTAAATGGGGTGGTGCCAGCTGCGTTAGCCAAAAACAGTCGGAGTAATTGTGTGAGCAGACTGCTGTGAGCTTCAAATTCCCATAAAAATGCATATCCAAGCCTTGAGGGGATTTGGATATGGACAGGTCACTCTCATACATCTGGAGGTAGCACTGTGGGCTGCTGGAGTGCAGCCACAGAACAGCCAAAGGATGCTGCCAATGCACTGCCATGGCACAGGCACCACCTTGCCCTGCAGCCACGATGAGGGCCAGCAGCAAAATAATAAGAGCCATCGGGTTTTGCCTCCAGCCTAGCACCTTGCAACCTTGATTTCCTCATCCAGAAGTTATGGACAATAATGCTTGCTTGCCTCAAGAGGGCTCCGTGCGACTTCTCCGCAGAGCGCTGCCATGTCCTGGGATGAAAGGCAAGATAACGCACCAAGGACTAATACCGCTCTCTTCCATGCCATATGCTGTTCAGTACCCTCCACCCCTCCCACGCACACAGGATTGATGCCTTGGCTTTGAACAGCACTCTGAAATAAAAACGTATATGCTGCGCCCATCTATTTGCAAAGCCACTGATGTCTGTATGAAGTCTGAGAAGCCGGAAAAGAAAAGCAAGCAGGCGTTAATAATTTTTTTAAAGGGGACTGGGCATTTCCTTACAGATGGTGAGGTCTGTGGAGGGTTTCCCTGTGGGCTGTTGCTTTGATTGCAGCCCAATTTAATAAAACCAGATGATGGCTGTTCAGCAAAACAAGTGGCAAGAACCAGGACCAGGAAACTTGCTTAAGGTGTTCCACTCAGAGCTAACGTCTCCATGCAGGTGATTCTTTGTAGGGCTTCAGAGCCCATGCTGCTGTCAGCAGGCACAGAGGGCAGGAGGCCTCCCCAAAGGGAGCCCCTGAACTTTGCTCTCTGGGTAACACCAAGCAGCCTCGGGGAGCAAGGAAAGAGGATGAGAGCCAGGAGAACAACAGAGAGTAGCTATCCTTGTTGGCAGGCTCCTAAACCCTCGGGGAGCGGCCTCCCCTTGCCGTTTCCCCTTGGGAGGATGGAGATGGAGGCCAAGCCTGGGGAAGGCTCACACCTTCTCACCTTGTAATACCTGGTCTGAGCAGAGGTGTGGAGTGACTGGGCAGTGTCCGTCACACAGTAACCAGAAAGCCGTGATTAAACTGTTTGTCCTGGCACGGAGCATGGCATAACCAAAATGAGCCATTCTTACCTCCCTCTCCGTTCCAACACCACGCCGCGGGTTCGTGACAGCTTCACCCAGGCATCTGCTCCTTATCTCCACACAACGCCAGCCCCCCACCACGAGCCTTGCAGCCAATTCTCACACCAGGAGGGCTGCGGGTTCTGAAATCACCCCGCTTCGCTCGCTGAAGCCCCAGACTTTCACGCCAAACTGTTTGGGAGCCCAGAGCCTTTTCCTATTGCTTTCAGACAGTGTCTCAGCCTTGGGCGATGCCCTGGAGGTCACTCTGTTGATAGGAGAGTGCTTGCACGAGGTGTTTCAAAGATGGGCTCTGACAGCTCCGCAGCTCGTCATCCCTGCTGCGTACCAGAGACGCTTTGCAGTCAGGCACGTGGAGGAACTTTTATAAGTTTCACTTCAAAATTCCTCCCTTTTTATTGGGCCCAAGCTGGGCAGTGCCTGCGAGCAAAGCTGGCGGGAGTCTGACACTCCCTAGCCAAAAGCCTCAGAATCTGTATTGCCATTGGCTTTGAGACGGTTTAAAGCAAATCTTTTACAAGGTAAAATCCAATATAAACCTGCCAGCTAGAGTTTTCCTTTGTTAGCAGCAAGGATGTAATTATCACAATTTACCTTTGTACGAGTGATTGTGGACAGACTCCATGCGATCCCTGGGCTTTCTCGCTGCAGCCTGCCTAAAGTTTTCCCCCAGCACCCGTCATGGCAATACCCAAGGACTGACAAAGCTGTATCCGCCTGACAAAAGAGTATCCATGCAGAAACACAGCCGCTGTGATGAATGAATGGTCTATTCAAAGGTGACTGACAAGGTGTACTTCCTAATTTTAAAACTTGTTGTGGAACAACTAACCAGACAGAAAGCTGACAGCAACAGCTATTTCTTTGTTGGGTTTGGACCCTTTCTGCTGCAAGCGTGAACTAATTTATTGGTGTACACCCGAGGTTCACGTGTTTTAGCTGAGTACTCGCTTTTCTGAAAGAAAATATGTCTCAGCACAGAATATGGCATATGGCAGTTCAAAACACCTAAGTGGGGAGAAAACAGAGGAGTAACACTTTGGAGGATTGTTTGCCATAGTCCTGAGAAGGACTGAATCCTGGGAAGTGACGGAGAAGAAAATGCAGAGCATCCTGTCCTGCCTTTGGATGTACTGGGCTGCTCTGTCTGCCCTTCCTCCTTACTCCTGAGCAGACATACTGTGGCAGAGAGGAGGAATAGCTATATAAATATTGCCTTGTTCTTTATTCTGCAGGTGAGATTTGGGGGAGCACTGGATGAACCTTTGACCAGAAAATCAGCATGAGGATCTCCTGGCCTCTTTAGGAAGCATTTTTTCTGAACCCAACATAGAGGCACCATGAGAAACTCCAGAGCACGCCTTCAGGAAACAGTTGAAAGCAACCAGTTTTTCTGAGAAAGAAAAGCATAGCTTTCCCCAGAGTGACCAACTGGAGATACCAGATGACTCACCTCCCTCTCCCATCGTACAGCCCCTTGGCTCCCATCAGCCAACAAGGACAAGCTGTCCTCAGCTGCCATCACCGCTTTCTGCCATCACCATGTTCAGACTAATACTGGGAACAGCATGACTCCTCTTTCCTCCCTTCAAGCACTTAAAAGAAAGACCTACTTGCACCTTATGAGATCAAATTAAACATTTTGGAGCCTTCAGGGAGAAACTCACTTTTTTTTTTCTTTGTTGCTTTTAGCATTGCCTGACAGTTGAAGCTCCTGGGGAGGTCACCTTCATACCCACATACCACTGTGCACTGCTACCATCAGACCAAAGGGTCTATTTCCACTAGAACAAATCACGCCTATACGAATAATTCACAGCAAATAACTTATACAGTCGGACTCTGAGCTGTCAGGTCCTAACACACACATTTAAACTCTCCACACCTCAATGGTGCTGACAGCCACCTTCCAAGGCTTTTCACACACAGAAAGATGCTTCTGCTCAACACATGCCATCAGGATCAGTCCCTCAGTCCCATTTGGCGTTTCCAACTTGCATGAAAACCGCTCACTCCTCCTCCGGAATGGTTTCACTGGAGGCACCCCATGCTACCATGCAAGCAGGGAGCACCCCAGGCACCGAAGGGAGCCAGGACACCGCGAGTGCCTGACACCACAAACCCTCAGGGCTCTTGAGGCCATCCCCGTACTCACCTGCTCGTGGTACTCGATGCCCATGCTCAGCGTGTTGATGAGAATGGCAATCATAATCCCCCGGTTGAAGTACTTGCTCTCCACGATCCTCTTCAGCTTGCTGCCGAACGCCTTCCACAGGCGGGTGATCTTGTTCCTCTCCTTGGGCTTCTTCTTCCTCTTCCTCCTCCTGCTGCGCTGCTGCTGGAGCTGGTCCCTGTGGTCGCCGTGCCGCAGGTCCTGGGTGAACTCGTAGACGCCGTTGCTGTCGGAGTCGCAGCTGTCGGACTCACTGAAGGCGAACTCGGGGTCCTCCAGGAGGCTGGCGCAGAAGGGGCAGTCCTGCAGCTCGCAGGTCAGTGTCCCGCCCGGCGGGCTGGGCAGCGGGCAGGCCGCACTCAGCCCCGACAGCCGGCTGGATGTCCGCTGCAGACCTGCAAGGGGAGACGTGCGCCGTGAGCCCCCTCACACTCACAGCCTCCCCTCAACATGGCGGACCACCCTCTGTGTCCCCACCTGGGCAGTGCTGGGCCTGCCCAGGGCAGAAGTGGTTCCTGACACATTCTCAACGAAATCTAATATTCCAATACAGCCTTTTAGCACTCTATCTTAGCAAGCAATTCCCACCTTGCCTCCTTTTTCCCTTCTGTTCCACTCTGCCCAAGGCCTGACGCCCACCCTCCAGCCGCCTCCGTGGATGTGGGGTTGAGGGACCTCTCTCCGCACAGCACGGTGGCCATTTTGTGCTCTGCTGCTCAGGGAGGACCGACTGGCACACCTCTCACTTTCAATTATTTTTGATTATATCTGACCAGGCTAACGTCATTAGCGGTGATCTAAGCACTATCAAGCTGTTACACCCGATTTAGGTAGCGCTTCCATTTAGATAATAATGAGGAGGGAGAGGGAGAAATAGACCAAAGGTGGCTACACGGATCACAGCTCAGAGAGCCACGTAGTCCCTTTAGTCTCCTTCATCCCTCCTTCAGCCTTTAATAAAGCTCAGGTGTATTCTTTGCTTGAGGCACATGACTGAGTGTTCAGGGTATTTTAAAATCAAACACATTACCACATGGTTTGTGGTGTGAGGAGAAATGCTGGCTGCCCTCACAGAGCCGGGGTACACAGACAATGTGGCCAAGTGTAATGAGGATGATTCGGGTGAAAACGGAACCAGATTTTGTCTCCTCATATTCCGGAACCAAATTCCTAATTTCTTCATATTTAGCAATGAGATATTAATGGCAAAAGAAAACCAACAGGAATGCAATAAATACCACTTGCACATGATCCTTCCAACAAAATGCCACTGAAGCATCAACGAACACTTTCCTTGATGGAAAATAAAGTGTAGGTGACACTTTTCCCCTGGGACATGCCCCTGTCCAGAGGTTGGATGGAGACACACAGATGCGTTTTGGGGAGACCAGGCAAAAGGCAGAGGAGGCTTCTGGCGCTGGGCCCAGGAGCTTGGAGCTCACCCAGCAGTAACACTGCTGATTTCAGCCACTCCTGGCTGACACTCGAGGACGTCTTTAAAGAGAAGGCAGCAGCAAACAAATAAAGCACCTTGTTAGATTGAAAGCTGGGTTGTGACAAGAGCCAAAATATATTCTACTTGCCTGAATGTCACTCAGATATCTCCGGCCTTCAAAATAGTCTTGCAGGAGAGGACTGTCCTCCTGGTCTTTACATCAAAGATACCAGGAGGATGAGAAATATTTGCCCTTTTACTCAACCTGCAAGCAGCAATGATCAGCGCTGCACATCAGCATGGCGTTTCTGATTGGGACTGGTCTGATGAGGAAACATGGCAGCATGGACCCAGTAGCACGGATGGCAGAGGCAGTGGGCTTGCCAGATGTCCTGAATGCTATCAAAGTGTTAAAAATTATATGAAAAACACTGGCGCCGCAGATGTCTTCAAAATACCAGAGTCTCCTTGGCTGCCTGCTAAAATAACCTCACAGCATTGCAGGGCACGAGAACGCGGAGGAACAGGCTGTACTTTATGCTGTTCAACTCCACAACAAAAGAAGGGAAGAGAATACTCTCTCCCACAATTGCATCTTTCCCAGCGGACACCAACCTTGTTTCCAGCTGGGCCTGAGAGTGCCCTGGCTGCTAATGCCTGCCTAATGCTCTCAATTATCACTTGTGTGCTCCCCTTGCACAAATCTTGCAGTGAACAGACTCTGCTTGTTGCCTTGTAAGAGTGGAGAGAGAATTAAGTGAAATGGCCCTTTGTTTGCTCAAAGAGGCAGAGGACAGGAGGGCTGGGGGGAGCTTGTGAACCCACCTCACCTTCCCTGCCTGCCACAGGGCAGGGACTTAACATGGCTCTTTTGCTAAGCTCAGGCTGGGATGGAGAACCATGAGTTGGTAGCTGTCTCTGGCAGTGTTACACCCTTGGGAGCTAAGCTGTTTGGCACATGAAAATCCTCCTGAAGCCTGGAAGACATGTCCATCACCCATGCTGTACAAAGAAGGACATGGTACAGAAGTGAACGTGACTCAGCCCCATGGCAGGAGCAGGAAGGAGAGCCTGAAAAGAGCCAGAGCTGTGGAAGGAAAGAGCTGGGTACGGACACATTGTATGACAGGATCTCCAGATGGACTTGGCCAACTTGCTTCCCCTCCCAGCCCCTGCGCTCCTCAGGGTGCCAGATAAGCTGCTGCTCGCCAGCAAAGAGCTGCTGTGTCTGCCCACTTCCTCTAGATACAACCACACTTCCGAGAGAGACAAAACAATTTCAGGAGATTTGTTTAAAGCATTTTGTTATCCTCTGGGCTAAAATGCCTCTGTCAAGAGAGGATACTATAGTTGAATTATTAATAGCAACTCCATCTAACCTCAGGCTTTTGAAGAACCACCAGAGACTACGTGAAGATCTCCAAAGTCACCGGAGTGGCCCTGCGGTGTTGCAGGTGTGACTGAGATCTGGGGTTTCCTTCTGTTGGAGGGAGCCCCAGCAGCAGATCCCCTTGTGAGCATGAAGGACCAAACCTCTGACCTGAGCACTGCCTTCCAAGCAACAGCTCTTCTGCTCGTCCTTGGTTTCCCAGTTCCAGGCTTCTGTGGAGCCTGGACTTTTATCTCAAGGTAAATACACATTCTCATAATAACCTTCATTAACTTGCATAGTTAAAGATGTACCAGTGATTCATACAAAGCCCTTGCTTAACAACGGAAGAACATTGCAACTAACCTTGCTCCTCCTGCCCTCCTGCTAAGCTTCCAAAAGTACAGAAATGTCTGCCAAAGGCAATTTCTATAAACAATCCACTCTACCCTTTCGTATGGTCACTTAAAAAAAACACATTATCAAAGACAAGCCACCCAACCTATCTGGCAAGCAACCTTTACTGTGACCTCCCTCAAGCTAGGCTTGGTATTTTTTCAGCACATGCATCACTAGGATAAATATTTGTGTCCATGCACACGCAGATAAACAGTTTTGGAAAACACAGGCATTGATAAAAACAGATTATGAGTTTGGCTTAAAGAGATAAAAAAATAAAAATAGAAGCTTGATCTTTTTGACTTTTTACTGTTTGAGGGCTTAAGACTATTTTTCAGGCATTAGCTCCAGCCATGAGCACTAGAAAAATTTTGCAAATAGAAACCTAAGTGTTGCATGTAACCACTACACCAGCAGTGGATGATTTATATGAGAATGGAGATAAAACTGCACTAACTAGCAATGCTGGTGTGGCTGCAGTCTATACAGATAAGGATGGGACTGAGGTACAAAAGAGTCCCACACATATTTTTAATTCACTCAGACTGAAGGGAGCTCCAAATCTGCAGTAATGCTCAGTCCTACATTTCTTCTGCATGTGGCAAAAGAGAAGAGGGGAAGCCTGTAATGGGAAAGGGGCCTTCCAGCAGTGGCCTGAAGTCACTGCCCAGATCATCCCGTGTCTTGCTTTACCCAGTGACTGCAAATACAAGGCCAGAAGGAGCAGACCTCTCAGTCCCTCAACCTGTCCTACTTCTGGCTTCTGTGCTCAGCTCAAACAGCATTCACAAAACAGCTTCCATCATCACCACCCTCCTCGACTATCATTAACACCTTAACTCTTGAGCTATTTGCCCTTTGCCCAGTTCTCCTGAGCAAAAACATCAGCTCATTTGTCCTTACCATGCTCTACCAGTTGCTGCAGCTTCCCATAAGAATCCGTGCCCAAATTTACAGGGCTATTAACCACTGCCACAGGTGAATTGCCATTCTTCTTTCCTTTGGGAACTGGAACAGAACTGGCTTTGCTAGTTGGAGAAGGCAGAATGGTAGGATAGTTCATGTTGCCATGGTTGGAGAGTCCGGCAGTCAGTTTAATGCTTGCAGGGGCATTGGAAGACTTACAGTTCACCTGTGGTCCTTCGACATGACAGTCTGCGTGGTAAATGCTGTGCACAGACTCTGAATCTGGAGGAGGTGCAGGGCTCTGCAAGTTAGGTGATGGAGAAGGAAGCATCAGTTTGCCTCCAGGCTTCATGACCTTGAGTTCCAGGTCACAGATCTCAGGGTTGGAGCATGGCCCCCGAGGGCTCCCATTACTGATGTGATAGTGGTGGTGATGGTGGTGGTGGTGGTGGTGGATGAGGTGGTGAATAGAGGTGATGCGCTTTTTGCCTCGGCGGCTCTGCCCATTTGTGGTGCTGTTTGGGTTAACTTTTTTTCTGCGCTTGCTCTGCCAGTTATTGTACAGGCGTATTGTCCGTCGTTTCACCTTCCTGAAGATGTGGCAGATGTACTTGAGCAGCTCCTCGTAGCAGCTACCTGGCTCCGAGAAGCTTGCAATTGTGCTGTCATTGGAGAGATAACGGGCCCGCTGCTCCTGCATCAGCTGGTTCTCCCGCTGCTTTGTTTCAGAAAACTGTGTTGCTATCACAACCAGGCACAAGTTAATCATGAAGAAGGAACCAACCTGGAGAAAACAAAACAAAAGGAATTAGCAGGGACCCTACAAAGCAACACATGCACTTCACTACCACATGCTGTCTGGACTTGAAGTGTTGTTCTTAGAAATCCCAAGATTTCCAAACGTTCCAAATCTCAGGGTCTGCTCACCAAATGTTGTGTCAACATGAGCCTAAGCTGATAAATTTGCTCCTAAACCATGCTAAATTATTTTGGTAATGGCAAGGAAAGCTGTTAACAATAGCCTTTGCCACTTTCCTCCCCTCAACAGTGATGACATTTGCCACTAACGCAGGGTGCATGAAACACAACGTAATCAGTCACCACAGCAAAACATTACTAGGAAACACCCAGCCAACCCGCAAGAAAAGATGGTCTGAAGTCCCATTTGTGCTGTATTGAAACTGCCTCTTCCTCTACCACTTCACACCCTGGCATAGGCACCCTTATTCCGAGGAGGACAGCCAGAGTCCATGTGCTGGTAACCTTGTACTCTCGTACCTTTCTGACACACAGAAGTACATCTCCAGGAGATTCAGTGCTCCTACAGAGACCTGATGTGTTCTTGGGCGATATCAGGTTTTCAAAATGAAGTCCCAAGGACAAGAATGTGAAGTGACCTAAGACTACATCCTTCCCTCAGCTGGTGAGTCCACAAACTGCCTTTTCATCACTTGAGTTCATAACTCAGCCAAAGGAAAACATCAAATATTCCCATCAGAGAATCACTGCCCTTAGGCGTGAAAGGGACTGACGTCAAGAAAGTGCCACCGCCTACATGGCCAAACCTCTGTGCTGGGCTCAGTAGGAAACGTATGGATTTAATCTGGGCCATTGTCTGGTGAATCCTCAGGGGAAGCTGGTGGGAGATGGCTTGCAGTGTTATTCTCCAGTTTGTAATAGCCTGGATAGGGCTTGAGAAGCAGCGAGGATGCCATTCCCAGCTCCAAGTGACTTGGGGATTAGTCACCTGGCTTTTCTGCAAGGACCCATATGCAGACGAGCTCAAAAGAGTGGAACATAAATCTCCACTATGCGTGGCCCATTGCTAAAGGCTCAAAAATCACTGACTTCAGAATGCTATCCATTACTGGGAAACTCTCACACTGCCCTGATCCACGCAGTGGTGGGAGCTGTGGTGGTTTGACTTCCCAAGGCCTTCAAAACCACAGAGATGAGGAAAGAGTTATATGTAAAGAATACCCGGCCACAACAGCACTTTGAAGTGCCTCTGTCCCATGTCCTACCTGACATCTACACAGAACTTCTCCCTCTGCTCTCCTCCTGACTTAAATGTTTCTTTTGCACAGATGTAGACCCCTGGCAAAGGTTATGCCCATTTTTGAAAAAGAAGAACCATACTAATGTGGGATGACAGCTTCAGAGGGCAACCTCCAGCACCTCCAGTGAATAATATCTTGTTTCTAGGAACAACAGCACTGTTAAGACCTCAAAAATGGTGTACTGCTATTATTACCATTATTTAAAAGGCTCAGGTGAAATTCAGCAACTGTTTGAGTGCCCTTCATTGAAATAAGCTGTGGCACACTGAGGAAGCTAAAGGAAAAAAAAGCTGTATCTTCTCTGCTTTTTGTTCTGATCAGCAGTTGCTTGGCAAAGCACAATAGTTAGGACACACCAAGGTGACAAGACCAAGACTGGGAGACTAAGAGGGAGGGAAGACCATATGGCTTGACAAGCTGTGACTATGCATCACATGTGACACTAAAAAGTACGGAGTCTGTTGTAGCCAATAACCTGTCCCTACAGCACTAATCACAACCTGCATGATTACCCTTTAGGGTGGGAGGAAGGTCTCTCATTCTGAATCCCAGTTGGCTCTTCTCTGTGAAAAGCCGAGGGAACAACTTTACCCCACAAGGACAAGGAATGGGAGCATTTCGCAGTTCATACTTACTATTATAAGTAATATAAAATATATAAAATTGTAAAAAGAATGTGCATCCATCACATAATACATGATGTCAACCCATCCTTCCAGGGTTATAACCTACAGAAAGACAGAGAAAGAAAGCGTGAGAACAAGAGTCAACCAAAAAGTTAGTAAACATCAGTCTTCTGCTAGCGCCTGGTACTCAGCACTCCACAGCATCTCTCAGCATCCATCCAGACCCACTGCACGTCTTTTCCTAGTTGACTTAGGATAGCAGCAATGTGTGACCAAAGGACTGGCCAGAGGTTTCTACAGAAATCTGGCACAATTAAAATGATAAAACAATACAATAAAACACCTGAAACACTGGTTCTGAGCCAGTGCAAAGAACTTCCAAGGAAGGGTTATAAACAAAGCAGAAGCCTTGCTGTGCAGAGTGGTCTGGGCTTTTACCTCAGGCTCCTGGTTTTGTAATGCTACCTGTAAAATTCCTAAGTTTTTAAGCTAATTTTGTTTCTGTAAAACTGATTTCTTTGTGATAGCTACTGGCTCACCATTACAACTACATCACCAACATCATAGCAGGAAAGCATCTGAATGGAGGAGAGTTACCGTAATTAAATGGAGAATTGATTTCATACTTTTCTCCATCTTCCTTGTACTAAAAAAGAAGCTGAGGATTTAATTAACACCACACAGGCTATGTGCAGAGCAAAGCAAATGACGTCATGTAATTTACACTTGTTATTTGGATAAAAACATGCCAAACTTCTAGTGCCATCTTGCTCTTAGAGCTAGAGCTGGAACTCCAGCACTACTTCCAACAAAATCAAATCTCCTTTCTGAATGTACTTGCACTGATATATCCTATTTGCTATGCCTAATGCCAGCCCTAGTGGTCCTAGCACAACCCCCCAAATTGCCTGCTGCCTTCGATTTCAGTGGCATCATTCCCAGTTTAACCATGCTTGCAACGATGGATCTGAATTATTGGTCTGCTCCATCAGTGTTTGTGAATTAGGTTGCTGTGAACAAGGAGAGGATCAAGCCTAAACAGTATAGATGACTGTCTATATAGACAGCACAGAAAAGCAGACCCACAAAACATTTGCTGTAGAGGCAGCAAATAAACAAAGTTCTCTTCACTCCTGGAGCATCACAGCAAAACACTTTCAGGGAAGTCAGACATGATTCCGTACCACTTTTCTCCTGCCCTTTTTTTTTTTNTTTTGTCTCTCACAGAGCTGCAAGAAGCTCCTTGGTATGGATCTTTGGTACATGACCACATCTGCAAGGGGGAGAGCATTGCTGTACTCACAACCATCAGTATTCACAGCCTGCCTGAGACCATCAGAGCTCATGTGTGCTGGAAGAGAGACACCACTTACTCCCGATTCCTCTCACCCTAAAGTCAAATGTGGTGACAACTTAGCAGCAAGTTTTCAAACCCATTTCCCATGTTGAAGCACACTTAACACCCACCGTGCAGCGGGGTGAGAAGGAGCCACCTTCAGTGCTCACACCACCTCCGCAGCAAGCCAGCGCATACAGTCCCAAGCTAAAACCAATAAACGTGATCTGCCAAGGAGCAGGTAAAAATTGTCTCTGCAGCTGTTATACTCTGTCAGCATTGCTAAAGACTTCGAGCAATCGGGTCTGATGATGTGCTGACTGCATTTACACAAACCGCACCCACCTCTCCTGGTCCTCCTTACATGCATTAGATACGTTTTCATATCACATCCTTGCTGCTGGTTAGGGATGTAAAGATGTCAGAGAGCAATGCCGTGCTTCCAGTGGCATGGATTTAACAAAAATGAAGAGAATGCTCTCGGTCAACATGAACTCCAGAGATCAATCTCTGGTAGAAGGCATTCACCAACAGACACATCCTGTATGCGGATGCAAGTGCTGTTATTCACCCTGTGGTCTGACAATGGGTTAAGCTGTCTGGGCAGACGCTGGCAGTAATCAGTCTGTTCAGTGGTGTGAAATGGACAGACAATCAAACTCAAACTGCCCTTTTCTGCCTTTCGTTTAACACAGTTGGAACATTTATGGAGAGCACAGCCCCATCCCTTGCATGCGTGAGCCGCGCACGGCAGCCGATCATCTCTCCACTCGGTGCTTGTGCAGGTTCATGAGGAAAATGCAGGGACCACACTGTGGTGGGGGGGACGACACTAGGCTAAACCAAATCACTGCCAGCTACCTAAGGAATTGTCTCCTTTGTGCTGTTCCAAGTCCCCTCCCTTCCATCCCCCTTCCCCTCGGTTTAGATGGGCATTTCAGAGTCAGGCCGCCACAGCTGCCATAGCAGGTGCTCCGTCCATTTACACTTGGGGACGAAAAATGAGCCCAGGGACTCCAAATATATCAGATACACCTCTTCACCAAACCAAGTGTATTAAACTGATTAAACACAGAGCCGTCTCTACAAAAGGAGTTACCTGACAGCTGCTGTCGGGCTTCTGCAGGCACTGCCAGCTCCCCACCTGGGAAACAGCTGCTGAGACAAGAGCGAGGGCCATCCAAACATTTATAGAGGTATTTTTCCTGCATGCTAGACAGCATTTTCAGCAAGAATTAATCAACACACCATACTTCTCCTCCGGAGGGCTGAAAATGCTCATCCAGCTCTCAGAATATTTAAGATGTAATTAGAATTTGCATTATTTACTACTCACTTGTAAACCAAAGGGACACAGGAGGAATAAACAGACCGCTGGGCTTTTGTTCTCCTGTTTGACATCTTTGTGGATTCATTCTTGGACTCATCACCCAGTATAAATGCAGCAGTACCTAGGGGAGGATTCCCGAGCTGCCGAGGATTAGAGTACTAGCAATCCTGTAAGAGAGTGTGCTCACAGACATCTGTCTTCTTTTTTTTAATCAAATAGCTCTGGAGAAATGCAGGACAACACACATGCATAGTCACCTGTCTGGACCGAAACAGTCTCTATGACTTTTATAGCCTGATTCTTGCCATGCTGAGGACTTCATTCATGCTGTCCTTTAAAGTGCTCCAAATGACTTTACATGTGCATTTTTATCTACTCCAAGATCCCATTGCACATCCCCAGCAAGGCCTTGGTGTAAATGGGAACCAGACCATTTGAATTTGCCAACAGCTGGTCTATCCACCATGAACTAAATTCTTTAAGTATTTTTGGAACCAAGTCAGAGGCATCTGCACTGGTGCAAGGTTCACTGCACAGAGTCTGATCCTACACATTTATTCTCAGACCAGATGAACTCAAAGGGAAAGCTAACAACTCTTTCTATTCTCCCAAGAACACTGATACATTTTTTCAGTACTGCGTGGACTACTGTTCCTCCCTTGAGGCATCCTGCATGCAGTATCACCTACTTCGCTAAGCAGAAATGACTTCTTCCACTCTGCAGTTTCCCATCTGATTAATCCACTTGACTGCAGCTCCAGCATTTGGCCCTCCAAGCTCTTTACAGATGTCTTCCAAGGACCTGGAGCACCTTTCTTGTGCTTTCCAATCTCAGCAATCCTTTCTCAGTAATTAAATTCTGTTCAAGCCATGGTTGTTCACAGACAGACATATTAAACAGCCCCTCCAAATGTACCAGTTCAAAGCTCCCAATAAACGCAACATATAATTATTTATCAACAGAGATAGGATGGCAAGAAACACATTTTCTAATTCTGCCCTGATGAAAGAGATGTGCAAGATATGTGGCCCACTAAAATCATCAGCTGCAGGGAAGTAGCTGAAAGATTCAATTAAGATGATTGACTAGCTTGCCCTGGAAGGTGCTGCCAACTGCATTCACATGCTGCAGACCCAGAGGGAAAGGAGGCATTGCCCCCTTAGCACAGGGAAAGGATTTTTGCCTTCAGAGGACTGAGGCTCTGGTCATAGAACAGAGATGTCAGAGAACAGATACGTCACCTCATCTATGAAGGATCCTGCATTACGATGCTCAGTGCAATTCTCCTTGCCTGATCATTCAGTCTTGTACCTCTTACACAGCATGGAAAGGGATGAGAGAAATTATTTTTCTCCCGTTAATACCTTTGAGGCAGAGGACTAAAGCCCTGAGTCTTGCATCTGATCCTCTCTCCCATCAGAGCAAGGATTTAACTGAAAGCTCACTGAGGGGAATGGAAAGACAGATTTTGACTTCACTGATCTTTGTCTCAGACACCATTCATGCAGTCCCCAGTCCAGCATTCCCTGATCACCACATTCAGGTGAGCAGGATGAGAGTGGACAGTCAGATTTCTTAAGTCTCCTGTTCCGTGATTCTGCTTCTCTTGGTTTGCTCATGCCACAATAATCTCATCAGCTCTAGCAAAGATGCTCATCTGATTTACGGTAGCATAACTGGGGACAGAATCGGGTCTTCTAGTCAAGCTAATCAGAATCATTCTAAACTCCAGAGTAAAAATCACAAGGGAGATGTAGATTAAAGACACTGGCAATTAACTCAGACCTCCTCAACGTTCCCAGGGAGACAGAAGGTTTACATTGTTTTTTTCTGGGGTCACTTGAAAGGTCCCTGCAGAACAATTTCTTTTATTATGTCAAGAAGTTTTCACCATAAAAATCCTTGTCCTTGCACTCTGCCAAAATTTTTGCAAGTTCTTGGCTATAATCCATTCCAGAGCAGGTTATTTTTTACTTTAGTGTCAGTTAAGAAAAAGGAAAAATTAAAAAAGAATCATCCAGGGAAGGAAGGAAGAAAAAAACCAAACACTACCACAACACTCAAACTCCCAAACCACTTTAATTAATAAAGTCAAACACTGAATTCTTTTCTGTATATTAGAAAGCACTAATGGTTGGTGTCAGGTGGACTGCTGCAGACAAATGCACCATGAGGTACCAATTCTGTGATTAACTGAACAAACTCCATGTGTAGAGACAGCCTCCTGAAGCATGGGAACCAAAATTAGCATCTCACACGTTGATCAAAACCCCTAGAAAGCACAGCTCTGGCAAACAAATTTTCGTAGTGGTTGATTTCAGAATTGCAGGCGCTTGTTCAGCTCAGTGCCTGGCTGAAGCAGGAGGTGATATATAGAGAAACCCAAGCGTTTCCAAACCATTTGAAGTGTTCATCTTAATTGACATATATAATTTGCACTCAGCCTCTTTTTTTGGCCTAAACTGGATCCCTTGGGGACAAGATGGGCATTATCTGCATCAAAATCAATTATGTTAAACTGAACAGCAACTGAGTACTGCCATGATTTTTTAACTTTTTCTCTTATTTCCCTGCCGTGCTGCAAGATTTTTCTATTATTTTTATAAACGTCATCAAGACGAGATACAATGATATAAATAGTGAAAGCTATTAATTACTATGATACTCTATCAGCAAGTTTTACAAGGCCTTCGGTATTCATTTCAGAAAGCCTCTTATCTATGTATTTTCCCCTCTCAGGAACATTGATTTGGCCAGCAAGCACTGACCAGTGAAAAATGGAGTATTCCTTTTCTGTATGCAGTGTGCTTGGCAGCTAATCAAATCACTAGCTGTTTTTGAAGTCAATTTCATAATTTTAATTATTTCCTCATGACACACGTTGTTAAGTAACCCCTGTGGTCAGAAAAACAGGTTTTATTATATTCTGAGTAATGTCCTTTGAAGAGATGCTCTTCCTTTCACTTTGAGGGCCTGCTCACTTTGCAAAGCAACTTCAGGCATTTCTTTAGAAATTGGGAGCCTTGCAAAGCATGCATCTGCTCTGAAAAGCAGCTCTGCAAAACAGAAAATAAAAGGGAATGGGGGAACCTTGCATTCGTCTTGGATTAGCGACAACCTCTCAAGTTTGCTCCATGTAAGTGTGATCCCTGGTTAGCACTACCAATTCCTGAAAAATCCTGAAAAGCAGAGTGCAGCCAGCATGCAACAAAGTTGGACAGGTCACTGACGCTGTTATTGGTGGCCCTGAACATCATGAAACTGAATTTAAGAGCTTCAAATGGTATCAAAACTCAACTTTTTCTGCAAAGTAAGTTGCTGTCTCTTTGTTTCGCACTAAATAATGCAAGATCCTCATCTGATAGCAAAAACATCACTGATTTCAGATGGCTGCTGCTTATAACAAATCACATCTCAGTCCATATTCATGAGGTTTGATTTACTGTGGCAATTATCCTGTCTTCATTGTTTGTGTAAAGTATCTTATGCACAGGGAATGTATTTAACTGTTTAACTCCAGCAATAATTAGTCCATTATCACAGAGAGACATAAATCAGTTTTATAGCAGAGCAAAGCTGAAAGATGAAGCATCTGCAATGAGAAGGGAACCTAAGCCAGACAGAGCCTTGCTTACAGCTGGGCGTACCACACAGAGCCTACAAACAACAGCACTGCTGCAGACACCACTGTCAGCATCAGTGGCAGCTTGAGGTACTGGCCCCTATGCAAACAGCAAGGACTTTTGTTATTGCTATTGTTACGCCTTGTTTCAAACTATATTACAAACTATTAGGGACAAAGGGTGCACAGCTTCAAGTGCAATTAGCCTCTGCAGGACTACAACATGAACGTGTTCCAGGTGTCCAAGTGCCTCAGCTTTACCCACCAACGCTAATCAGAGTGGGGGGCTCATTCTGCAGGACGGATTTGCCAACTTGCAGTCTGCAGACAGTGGTGTGGGGACTTTGGGACAATGGAGCTGAACCTCAGGCTTAGCATAGGGGTGTCCCCTAGGCTATGTGCAACTCACACTGTAAGGTGCAATAGCAACAACTGATGATGGAGCAGCTTTGGAGCAATCAAACCAAACGAAGATTTCCCTATAGGAATTGTTGATGCCCCCTCAGAAGACCAGTAGCTTTATCATCACCTAATTCAACTCCAGATTAAGCCACAGCTTGCTACAGGCACCCCTCTTTCTACCCTGAATACAAAAATCTATGATTCCTGAGGTAGGATGAAACCTTTCCAAAGCTACAGTTTGTAGCACGTTCTGTGCAATCCTGGATCCCTCCAATATCTCCCACTGGTTAGTGGGCCTAGTCCTGGAATCAGGATGGCCTCTCTGACTTGTGCTATATGGGACAATTCCTTCCAGCCTTCAAAATTAAACAGTTTTTTCAAAAACAACTAATCCTCTTGGAAGCACACTCTGAGATGCTTTAAAGGGGCTGGATATTTTTAGATCTGGTATTCAGCATGAAAGCTCTTCAAATGCAGCAAATGATGTTTAGTTGGCTGGCCAAATTAAAAAAAAAAAAGCAACACCAACAAAATTCAAACCCTATCATTTAGAACGAAATATTTTCAGAAATCCAAAACAAACTCAATTCAAGTCTAGTGACAAAGCATCATCTTGAAGCAGTGGAAATGAAAAGCTTAGAACTCTTTTCCCTTTTTCCCTCCAGCCAAAACTTCTTGCCAAATTCAGCACAGATAAGCATTGTTGACACACATCTCCAGTTTAAAGAATGAACCATGTGATCAAGAAAAGTCCCTTTTTGACCAAAAAATTATCTAGTAAACGAACTCTGAAAACAAGGGCACCCAAAGTGACAGCTGCTTCTGAAAACCCTGGTCCACAAAACTACATGCTGCATGCACAGATACAATTGTAGTTGGAAGCCACATTTTTTTTTCCACTTCCTTCTGTTTCAGTGTCTTTTTGACTGTTCCCCAAAATATTTAAAACTTCTGAAAGTGCAAGAACAGAGGTTGCAGCAGACAGGCAAGGAAGCGTATCAGCAACATCTCAGGCACAATAGTCTCTTGAGAGCTTTGGGTAACCATTCTTGAGCTGTCATTTTGTAAGGAACTTGGTTGACTTATTCCAACATGTAAACCCAAGCATGCCAGCAACAAAGCAAGAGAAATAGACTCAAAAAAAAAAAAAAAAAAAAATCCCCATTAATACTCTTCTAAGCAAAAACCCAGCTAAGAGTAATATGTGCAAGTGGGAACCAAGAGGAATGACCCTGTCAGTAAGTGCCAGGGTGGAGGTTTGTGCTTACTCTAAGGGAAAGCAATGTTAAAGCTTTGGGTCTCATCTCATCAAATGAGATCTTTTCTTGATTGCGCGACATTAGTATGGATGAGGAACTCCAGCCTTATTCCTGCATTTGGCTGTAGCAGATGTGTATTGAAGTGCCTGTCATTTTTCCTTTAATTTGAATGGAAGATGTGGTTACCATTATAGATTTAGCTGAACAACTTCCAGGCAAGGGAAAAATCCTCGGGGAAGGCTTTCAATCGTGATGAAGAGAGGCTGAAACATGAAGCTGGCAATGGTAGTGGAGCAGATCAGGGCACTGAACAATGGTTTACAGAGAAATGGGACAAACGAACGTGAAATCTCATTCCTAGGTGTGAACCTCATTGGCTGACCCGTCCACAGGCACCGTGAGCCTGGGAACGCATCTCGGCAGAAGCAGAGTCAGCAACAAGGAGACAAAGCAAGCTCCTCATCAGCATGTAGTGCAGGGTCAAAATGAATAAATCTTTGATTAGATTCAGATAGTCCACACAGGTTCCCAGGAGCTTTTCTGACATGCTGGAGCACAGAAAAGGGAACTTCACGTCCAAACAAAAGGGCCATTTCGGCAGGTGGCCTGCAGCATTTGGCTGTCACTGCCGGCTGTCGTACCTGCTCAGGCAGCCAGCTGTTACCTCAGGAGTAAAGTATCCACAGAAGGACAAGTGAAGGAGGAAGTGGGTGGCATCAATTCCCCCAGCTTCCCATCCCAAACTTGTTTTCTTCCTGAGGTCACCGCACCTTCGTGGCTGTGACATACTCCTAGCTTCAGTGAAACTGGGTGCAATGAAAAGTTCTCCACCTAAGCACACAATCAAGATAACACCTCAAACTCTTGTTGCTGCTGACAGTTTCTTTAATGCTGGTATATTTCCAGACATCTTTGAGAAGGTGATTCAGCTTTTCCTTTCTTGGGCATTCTCATCATGTCGTGTGCCTGCTGGGCTGTCTTCAGCTCTCATGAACACAACCAGGCTTTTTTTTTTTCCCCCTCCCTCTGACAGGAGCAAGTGGGTTGCTGAATGCAAAACAGTCTCCTCTGAGAATTCCCTCGCTAGGGCCTTCTGATGATGGGCCAGAGATGTGTTACATGTTTGACTTGATTAACTTGTTAACGGAGATGTCTTCTTACAGCAAAGCCTTGTAGAAGCAATATGCACTTAGAATAACAAAGCCAGAAACAGTCATGAATCTGAGAGCTGCATCCAGATACTAATTTCAAGATGGACTTTCATTGGAAGCCGCTTAGAAAATGCAGCTCTTCATACATTGCATTTGAGAAACAGAAGGCCATGGAAAGGGGAAATCAGCCATCACCAGCAGTGTCTTAGCCCCTCCTAATTGCCAGACAAATCTGTCTTGTGTTGGATTGACGTTTCCTTAAAGTTCATACACATTTGCTCTCAGTGTTCAGTCCTTTAATCTGCATCCTGAAAGGAGGCACAGAGGAACAGTTCGTTCCCTTGATCTCTTCTTGGTTCCACCTAGCTGACAGTTACTGCTCCTTCAGCTTTGCCTCTCTAGTTTTGCCAAGAGCCCTGCCTCCTGATGTAAAGACTACTATAGATCTTACTCTTCTGCAGGTCAGACCTGAAACAAACTAAGCAACCATTCTGTGATTTACAAAGTAGCCTAAATCATCTTCCCTCTTCCCAAACTGTGCATCTTAGCAACCATCCAACACCATGTTATAATGGGGTTTCTGCATTCAGGCCTGGCCCCACCAGCACTGATGGTTGGGAAGGTGGCAGTGTTTTGGTTGTTCCACTGAAACTGTCAGTAATTCAAATTAAATTGGACTTTGGTAAGGTGGGTAATTCATCATTTGCAGTGTGACAACAATACCTGTAATTACTGCTCTTATTGTTACGGCTGGAATTCATGTGCAATAAAGGGATTTTAATATCATGCCAAACCTCACAGTTAATTTAGGTTCCATCTCCTTTCATTTATTCTGTAATAAGCTAATTAGTTCACATAATTTGCCATTGAACATGCCTTTGTAACAAATATATACATGAATTAGCCTATTACACAACAAATGAGGGGAATCAAAACATGAATCACTTTCAGGATTGCATAAGGAATTATCCTTTCAAACACCCATGGATGCAGCCATCATCTTTATTACTTTCAGATTTTATTGTCCATGCTAGGTTGGTTCTCTTGTCCAATGCTTCTTACTCTTCCTGCTTAGAAGGTCAGCAATGCATTTCACTGTTTGGTGTGCCCCACTGCCATATGTCAGGTCACTTGCAAGTTTAGGATCGCTACCATGAAGTTAGATATTTATCAGCTTGGCTGCTTAAATCCAAATTCTGGCAGCTGAAAAAGCTCAGCCATACTGTTAGCCTCCTGTATTGGCTTACCATACACAAGGATGTGTGGAGTACAGGCATTCAGATTTCCCTGTCAAAGTCTGCGTTTGGTTTTGTTTGCAGGCTGCACAGTATAAGACCGCCCTTGAAAACTCTTGGGCACAACTTGCTGTCACCATACTTAGAAGATTCCTTCCCAATCTCACCTGTGGGGCTCATTTCACCAATCTGCCTTCTGACAGCTCTTAAACCATGCTATATTTCCAACTCATTTGGGATAAATCATGAGGGATGCTTTATCCAGCTGAGTCCTAAGATTGTCATTATGCAAACAGAAGGCTTGCCAGACCTTGAGGTTCAGTCCTCCGTTATAACCCTTGCAAAGTACCGCATATTCATTGTTCCCCAGAAGGGATCAGGACAATTGCATCTGTCTCATCCAGAACACAGCAGAGTGCTTTCTGCCCAGTAATTCAATACCAATTCACAGGGAAGCTCCCAGGCTCCTAAAGCCATCAGTTCTACTTTCTGCACTACTTCTTTGAGGCCTCATCTAACTGCTGACCTGGTGCTACCCAGCTTCAAATATTAAATGTAATGAGAGCACAACTCAATAGCTTTATTTGTTAAATGTTCTCTGCTTACAGCAATTGTTTTGACTTAGCATCCAACCTCTTGCAGTAACGATTTACTGCTTCCATACCAAAGTTAAGCAATCACCTTAATCCCAACAGCTGCTTCTTTACCTGCAGTTACAATGTTTTCAGTTTCTATTCTAAAAACCTCAGAGAGCAAAGGAATAAAGATGTATGAAGAGCCCTTTTTGTCTAGAAAAAACTCTGTAGCATTTGGATGGCCTAAGCAGCTTTATAGCCATCTAAACCTCCTGGCATCTGTTAAAGTGATCTATGGATACAACATCCAACTTTGCCAGACCCTCTGCTCTTTCCAAAGAAAATCAGCTGAAACCTCTGCTGTGGCCACTGTGTTCTTTGTGGGTTAAACACACATTTTCAGGCCATGCCTGCTGAAGAAATGAAATACCAATATGAAATGAGAGCTTGCAGCCTGCAAATATGCTCTGGAAGTAAAAAGGAAGCAGTACCCCTTGAGAAACACCTGTTCATTTTCAGTGCACTAGCACAGGCACTCTGCAACACACTGGCCTCTGCCCTTTCTCTGGAAAGAACACTGCTGGCTTGTGGTGGGAGCCAGACAGGACCTCCTGGGCACATCCATCAAGCTCTGTCAAAGAGCTGTGTGGGAGCAGAAAAAGGAGAACGCAAGTGCAGCCAGAGACCTACCTAACATTCTCACTTTGATTTCCCTCTTTCCTTTGTGCAACTCTCACTACCAGTCAGGCTCCTCTCTTGACATACTAATTCCAGGAGAGAACCAAAGCGTTAAAAACGTAGCCTAGTAGAGGCTTAGGATCTGTCTGAACCCTTCTGGATTTGATTTTGAGCCTCTGACACCAGCAATAGTGCAATTCAAGGTGTGCTACTGTGACAGCATGAGAGAGCAAACAAGATGCTCGGAGCAAGCAATTGCCCCTTTACAACTCTGATAAAAATTAAGTTATTACATTCATAATAAAATAGGAAAGTACAAGGAAATTCAGAAAAGAAATTTAGAGCTGTGAATGGGTTACTATTTGTCATTAACAGAACTAAAAGAAGATTTTGTTTCTCTTTTAGGAATAGATGTCACCTACACTTCAGGAAGACTAAGGAAAACAGGGCATCTAGCTGAAAGCACAAAAATTTGTATTAAAACAAAATGCAAATTCAAGACTGAAAACTATACACAGACCATTACAAATGTACTAGCCCTAAGAGATGATAGCCTCAGGACTGTGTAGATGAGTTATCTAGTGTTCCAGAGCTACAAACACTTTGAAAATGCTTTGGATACTAGAGTGTTTTTTGTCACCTATAACCTGTAAAGTCTCCCCAGTCTGAGCTAGAAGCACTTCAGTCTCCAGTGAAGAGCTGTAAAGGGATGGATCAAGAGAGACTTGAACCCCATGTGAGTAGGTATCTCTTCAGATATTCTAGCCAGAACAGTCTGTTTGGATTATTTATTCTTCCACATGGCATATCATGCTAACCAGTATAACCCTGTAATTCTTGATTCAAGCCCAAACCATGCCATCAAGCTAGTTGCTACATTTTAGAACAATATTAAATCTGGCTTAAGGACTTGGACAACGCTCTCCACTTCCTGATACTACAGCAATAAATACGTATCCTAACTCTCAAAATGATTTCCTCCCTGGGATTAACCCAGGTCTGACCTGCAGTGCTAGAACTTGCCATACTTTTGTCTGCCTTAAGAAGCATTTTCTCCCTCTTCTAAAACACTGAAAAATGGATATTCTTTTATTCTCTCCAAATGCTCTCTTGGAGCATTTGTGCACGTTATTGTCCAATTCATTTACTCGATGCGTCTTTATTTGCAGTTTCATGCAGGTGCAAGCAAATTACTTTCTCCACTGATGCATTGATCAAAATCCTCCCAAGCAAGAGATGACAAAAAAAGAAATAGAAAACCTTTAGGAGAATCATACCTGAAATATAGCTATCCAGGCATAGCCAATATTATCAAAATTGATAGCTCCGTTGTGTGGGTTTACATCCCCTGCCATGCATACGTTGTAATACTGGTTCCAGTTTATGCAGGCATTCCTGCTGCTGAAGTCAGGGTTGTATAAATTTGGGGTGTAGGAGTCCATGCTCAAGGTGCACTCCACCTTGTACTCCTTTCTGTTTGGGATGTTGGAGCATTTCTGCATGCCGTTTTCACGATGGGATGAGCAGATGAACGGATTCTCCTCCGCTTCGTCTGTCCGGTAGTACGGATGCAGGAAGGTAAGGTTATACGTCCTGGAGGAGGAAGAAAGAAAGAGAGATGAGAACCAATGCTACACCCCTTGCTTCATCAGCAGCAAAAGGCACTGGTTCAGGTGTTATTTCTCCTTTGCCCTTCCAAGTGGGCTGAACAGAACATGCACTTAGAAAGGGGTGGGGTGCATTGTGGACATCTTAAAACTCCAGGTGTTTTAGGTGCACAGCAGGCTTAGTGGAAACAAAGTTAGTTATCTGAAGAAATCTGGAACCAAATTGATAGAAAGCATGTCTAGAGCTGAGCCAGTATCATAGCAGGGTGACAAAATGGACCATGCCACAGTCACAGTCAAAGCGGTCAAAGGAAAAAAATATTAAATAGGAATTTCTCTGTTCAGTGTACAGAAGAGCTCTGTCCTGGCCTGCTGGAGTTACAGAAAGCAATACAGTGAGGGAAAAGGTAAGTGGCATCCCAAGGAGGACAGCCACCTGGGGAACTCCCCAAGGGGTGTGCACACATCTTCAGCATCAGGAAAAAAATGGACTCTGATCACACTCAGCTCTTTAAACCCAGAGAACATCAGCTCCTCTTCCTGCAGGTCCATACAACAGCTGCCATCATGCAGCTGCCCCCCATTCCCAGTCCACTGTGTCCCGTGTCCCTTTCATGGCCACACCAGTGGCCATCCTGCAGCATGAGCCCAACACCTGCTCCTCAGGATATGGAGCAGCCAGAGAGAAGACACTCATGAACAATTCCACACAAAGCATTTGGAAAATGCCTCTGCTGCATTGCACATACACCTGAACAGTCTGAAGACTCATATCCAGCTAACAACAGGATTAGCAACAAAAAGGAAATCTTAGTGGGACACCTTTGAGAAAAGACACCTCTTTCCTGGAAGTCTCCACTTGCTTTCCTTTGTTCCCTTCACACAATTAGCAAGCAAAATATCACTGGCACTGCCTCTTTCCATGGCCAAAACCAAGACCCTGAGTCAAGACCCTTATCTTGATAGTAGAACAAGGTACAACTGCCCTGCTCTGAAAGCATCTCTCTTCCACCTGAGAATCCCGAAGCCCAGCATCCCCCTGCAAGTTTCTCCCTCATTTTTGCCCCATCAGACTGGGGACAGCAAATCACAGCTGAGACATCAGCCCCAACCTTTGTGCTCACAGCATCCTGTAAGGCCCCAGTGATCTTTCAGTTAACGATCAGCCTGAGTTTTCCAAGTGAGCAGATGAGGCAAGACAGTTGAAAGTTGAAATGAGAGGGTAGAGAGGAAAAAAAAAAAAACACTGCAAAAAGCAGCCTGGGTGCTTCCCAAAACTTGAGAGGTCTTCTGATGCTCAGAACATGCTTCAGACAAGCTGAAGGCAACGCAGCTTTCCAACAAATTTGCCCCTCAGCACGTCTCTGGGATGAGTGAGCTGAACTTTGACAAGGAGAGAGGCAGCCACAGGCCATCTCAAATTCCTTCCGTTCTTTCATAAGAAAAGAAAGAGCTCACATTAATGGGAACTGTATGCTTGCTGCAGATCTGATTTAATTGGCCTGGATAAAGCTTATGGCTCTGTTAGAGCTAAGACAAGCGAGCACTCTAATTGCAGCAGGGCAGGGATGTGCCTTTTCTCAAGCCATGCTCTGAGGCAGATCAAGCAAGCAGAGCCCAGGTCTCTTCACAGCATTTGATCAGCGTTCGTGGGGCCCACCAGCACTCGCTGCTCAAAACAAGGTGCGAAGTCCTAGAGCAGGCTCTCTGCTGTGCTCAGAGCTGCAGGGATCTAAGATAATCAGTCAGGAGATAAGGGAAAAGGCAACATAAATTACATGACCAAGCAAGATGTGGGCAGAAGATAAGCAGGTAATTCCTCAAGACAGGACAGATGTATTTTTATCTGTTTCTGAATGTTCCCAACTACTGAATAAATTTGGCTCTAACAATTGCCGAGCTAGTGTTATTCTCTATGATTGTTTGAAATTGCTCCCCTAAACCCTTGAGTAACACAGAAGTCACTCAGCAACTGCACTTTAGGAGAGAGTAGTTGTTACAGGGCAGAGCTAAGGGGAAAATTAGCCCTGAACAACTTTCCTGAGGCATTTGGTTCTCCTCCATCAATGAATTACTTGAGATGGGTGTTGAGGATTCATCCAGCTGCAGGAACATGAGAAGCACATCAGAGGAACTGGGCATCGGTTGCTGGTGGCTGAACTTAGTCACCAGTTATTCCCCTTCCATCACACGACATTCCCATTCCCCCTAGACACAACTGTAAAGTCTTCCTCCCCGTTTCCATACCTTAGATTCAAGAGACAAGAAACACACTTGGAAAAACAGTCCTTCAGGACTGCCTAAAAGCCCTCTCCTTCCCCTCCCACAGGCTGGCTTCGCTCAGAGATTTCCACATAAAACGAGCTAAAGAAAAGGCTGAGTGCCGCGCAAGCACCGTGTTTGCTAGGAGATCAGACACTGCAAGCAGCAGAGTTTGTCGCACAGAGGGGGGTATTGTGGAGGCTTGCGACGGATTAAAAGGCACCGAGGCACAGGGATGCGTCTGGGCGTGCTACAGACTGTGGGCAAAGACAGCTGAGGGACTGGAGAGAAGAAACAGGGGGAGTGGGAGAAGAGACACGAGAAGCGATTCTTCCTGACTCCCAAGCAGCAGGCAGAGCCCTGGCAGCTCTGTTTTGGCCTTAGTGGGTATACAGAGGGGCTCAGCTCAGACGCAAAGGGCTCCTGCACCCTCTAACGTGGTGGGGCCCACACCACGCCTGGGACATCTCTGCTCACAGCCACGGGGTCTGCCTGAGCCTGCTGCAGTGTTCCTCACTCAGGAAGGTGCTGAGAGGACTGTGGGCTTCCATGAGATGTGATCAGCCCATGGCAAAGCTGTCCCAGCCCCACCTGCCTCAGGAAGGACGTTTTCTTCTCATACCTCTGGGCTTGACAGGCCACAGGTGCATGTCCCGTTAGCTGCTGCCTCCTCCTCCCAAGGGAGTTGGTAGCACATGCTCGGCAGCTCTGAAGTCTTTCAGATGGGACATCGGGCTCAGGGCTTCCTGCACCCTGTGGTGGTGAGAGGGGCATAACCCCCAGAGCCCAGGCCAAGCCTGGATTACGCTGCACATGCCCAATTCAGAGTAGCCTGGCTGCAGGGCTCCAGGTTATGAGTGGCTTCCCTGGGGAAGACTCCATCACTCCTGAAGCCAGGACCTTGCCGGTTACAGGCAAAGCTACTCTGGGAGTCCCTACCATAAAGGCAGGAGAGATGCCTCATGTGGTACCTCCTCATCAAAGCACTTGGACCTCCATCTTGGGCTCTGCAGATTTCTGTAATTCTCATCAAATCCTGATGAGATGCATCAGGTAAACCCAAAGCTTTGTCTCCAGTTGGCAGCTCGATACCCAACCTGATGGCTGCAGCAGGGAGAGCTACAGAGGGGAGTCTCATGGAGCATACATAGCCTGTAGCACTGAAGCTACGCATTGAACTCCTAGCCCTGCAACAAGGCCACATGCTCTTGGAACATCTCTTGCTCTTTCTTGTTTCCCTCAAAGCAATGCTGGCCAAGGCTCTTTGATCTTGGTGTGCCACTGTAGATGACACTTCCAAACTAGATCTGATCATCCAGGAAAACTTGTTCCGGAGCCAGGCAGAGCTGTGAAACTCCACAAAAACTTATTTCCTTTGCCACCCTGGAAGCAACACCCCAGCACAACACCAGCAGCAGGAGTTTCCTGATCACAAAAGGCTCTTGGCAGTGGGCAGGATGGGAAGGCTCAGCACACTGCAGCTCGTGGGCCAGTGTAATTAGGATTCTACCCAGAGCAAAGCTGGACTTGCAGAGGGAGATGGACCATCTGGAGGGATGATTGGGTAATTAGCAGCTATGGCTGCACAAGCTCCTTTCCTGGGAGCAGTTTTGTGTTCAGATGCAGACACACACACCCGTGCCAAGAACACTGCCCATGGAAGAAGTGCTCAGACAGAAGGGCTGATGCATCAGCGTGATGCTCTCCAAGCTCACACCCGAGCCCCCTGTGAGCTGCCTCTCCCACCACGGCACAATAACACACAGCATTCAGTGCCACACACAGCTGCAGCTGCCTGCCCTCCCAGCTGCAGGACCAATATGCATGCATTGACCCAGATTAATCATCTATATTTCAGCCCACAGAGGTGATTTCGGATCACCTGACGTGCCCACCCCAGCTGGGCAGGCTGGACGGGGACTACAGCTAGCTGGAGAGCAGCATGCCAGCCAGTTCTGCGGGAGCCCATGTACCCAGTTCTGTTGGAGGGGGGAACACAGCCATGCTGGGGAGCTACACGACCAATCCCCTCCCGTGTAATGCCTCTATTCCCTACGCATTGCAACTCAAGGCTCCTGATGAGCCACAGTCAGATTTCAGAGGCTGCGTGTTGCCTGTGAGTCACAGTTTGGGAAGCCTTGGGCTGAAAGAGAAAAAACTGCCTGCAGACATGCTGCCTTGGGCTGCGATCTAAAAAGCTGCGGAGAGATCTGGGCACAGACCCTCGGGGAGAAACCAAACGAATGACACAATTTGGTGGCTGTGGGAGGAAAATAAAACCAGGAAAATAAAGCACAGCTTGATTGCAAAGGGTGGATGAAGCTTGATTCGGTTCTGCTGCTAACTGGTTTTATCCTCCCTTCCCTCTGCCTTGCTCATTTTTTGCAACTTCCCCAGAAATCCTTTAGGAACTAAGAGAGTCCTGCCCTCAACAGGCCAAAATCAACTGCACGAGGGCCAGTTCCTGCCCAGCCCTTTTCAAGCCCTTCTCCCTTCCGTGTGCCTGGGCACAGGATTCCACGAGCACCCTGCTGGCTGGGAAGGATGTGCGCTGGCACAGCTGTGCCACCACCAAGGGCAGCAAGGAAGGGACACACCACCCGGCAGCAAGCACTGCAAACTTAAGACCTTCTTCTAGTTCCTCTGTTTGAAGGCTGTACTGCCAAAGCCAAAAAGGGGGAAAGAAGGAAGGAGGGCAGGAATGAGAAGCACAGTGTTGCAGAATGAGAGAATCCCAATATCCACAAAATAAATGAACTTGCCCTGCCAAGACCACCTACCTCCATGTGCACAAAAGGTCAATCAGACCTCCTTGTTACATGCCAACAGGCATAGTCCAAATAACTTATTAATGGTAATGAATCCACTAATCGTGAGACCCTTGTGCTCCGGGGAAAAGACATGAGAGACTAAGCCCCAGAATGGATCTTGTTATCACATTAGAAAGGATTAACACCCCTTTCTCGGCCAGCTGCCCAGTGCACATCTTTCTCTGGGCTTGCAGCAGCTTTCCTATGTATTTCCCTCTCTCAGTTCCTGGACAAGGAGCAGGAAAGTCCATTCTCTCCCATGTCAAGGGAGGCTGAACAATAATTCCCTGCCCCATCTGCCCCCAGGCTCAGTCCTCCCAGCACAACCATCCCATGCAGGACACCATCCACAAGTGCCAGCGCAAGGTGCATGGCGTGAACACAATCCTGCTTCAGCTTCCCAAGGAATGGAGGAAGAAAGGGAAAAGGTAGAGGAGACAGCACCAAGCAGGATCAGTTCCCTCCAAGAGAATGCTGCTCTCTGGAGGAAACACTGTGACAACCCAACGTTGCAGCACGGAGTGATGCCAGGAGGAGCAATTAAGCAACACTCAGAAGTACCTTTCAAACTCAGAGCTGTCTGCCTTGGCCGTATGTGCCTTCAAGTAGCTCTACAAAAGCCGAGGAGCCAAAGGCAGTACAATGCCAAGCGGGTACAGAGTTAATTAAGACTGAAGTGCTCACATTATAACTGTCCTGAAGCATTAGATAAATACAAAGCACTTCACAGCTCTCTCCCCTCTCCTGCTTCCAAACCACTGAGTTCCCTGAAAGGCTCCATGAGGAGGAAAACACTCCTCTGCGTAACAGCACAAGCAAGGAGCAGTCCCAGCAGCAGCCACCCAGACAAGCTGGGGTGACCCAGTTCCTTTATTTACTGTGGCAGCAGCTCATGCTGGCAGGAGGCAGCCAGAGGGGCTGTGCTGGGGGGAGACACGTCAGAGATCTTGCAGATAAGCTACTAGCTATGCTTGCCCTTCCCACAAACGCATGCCGAGCCCTGCCCTCTCAGGCCGGACCATCCCAAAGCCCATGTGAAATTCCCCATCGAGTTCCCACTGTTGAAGATCTCCTGCACTTGCTCACATAGCAGGAGAGGCCATCCTGGCACTGCCATTCCCTGCAGCTTTGCAATGCCAAGGGAAATGGTCCAGCCACTGAGCTCCCCAGGGGCCTGAAGAGGTCTCCAAGCCACCAGAGCTCCAAGGCACCACTGCTGGTCTCCAAGGCTGGTCAGGGAGTGACAGCTTCTTGCACGTCCTGCACAGCAGGGATCTGCTCCAGTTTATTGCTCGTCAAGTCACTGCAGTGCAACAGCACAGCAACTATCTGCAATTCCTTCCAAGTCACTGCTAAGAGTGACTAAACCACCTCCTTCTAGCACGATACTACATTGGAACAGTGCAATTTTCAAAGAGAGAGAAAGCAGATATTTCCAGTGCACCTCAAAGAAGTCCCCAGATTTCAATGTGAAGGTACTACATTTAAAAATTTTCCTTACTTGAAGCAGCCATCTTTCAAGGGGGATTTAAAAAGATTTTCACAGGAAGAAGAATCACAGCAAAATCAAAGTCACTCCTGCAATCTGATGTCTGCTGTAAAGTCAAGTGGCCCAGAAAGCTGCTGGCAGCAAGTGGGCAAAGAAGGTGTAGCAGACTAGAAACTGTATTTGAAGCACTGGCCTCTGAGCTCACAGCTGCTTTACTCCCAAAAAACTTTGGGGCTGTGACCCTTCCTTGCCTGGCACCCTGCACTGTGTTCAGATGCTCACCCTCACTTTAAAGTAGTTCTGGTCTCATCTGGGAGGGTTTGACACTACCACCAAGGTGAGCCCTGCCAATAAGCCAGGTCTTCCCCTTCGTGGGACTGTAAGGAAAACCTGGACCAGGAGCACCATCTGCTCAGCCCCAAGCCAGGTGCACAGGATGCCTGTCCATTCACCATCTCCTCACAGCCTGCTGAAGCACTGGTGAACATTATTTTAGGCTGAGGACAACAACACTGGGATTTAGTCAGACTTGGCAGATGAAACTAGATGACCAGAATCTCATTCCTCCTTCCCTGCAGAGCTCTATTCTGTTTACTTCTATCCAAAACCAGAGCTTAACTTTAATCCTACAACCCCCGCGTGAAGGTTTTGTTGTTGTTTTTCTTCTCTTTGGCAGCTCTCCCTGGAAGGGGACGGATGGTCAGGGCTCTCCAGCAGCGATGCCAAGCACAGCAGCTTGGTGCAGCGATGGAGCAACTGATGGATCCTCTGCAGTCCAGCCCTGGCCTTGACCTTGCCTGCATCTCCACGCTGTCTTGCAAACAGACAGCATCTTACTGCTGCTCAGGAGGAACTGCTATTTTGGGGCCAGTACTGTGAATTTTGGGCTATCTGCACCACAGCTTTCCCTGTTATGCCACACCCAAGTCAGCCCATGCATCTTCCCCACACACGACTTGCTGTTGGGGTGTTAAAGGCCACTGCATGGGTGAACCAGTGAACCCTATCTCGATGCCTGGAACTGGGGATTTCCCACCAGGTTTCTCAAGTGTGAGGCTAACCCAGCAAAACACAGACCCAGACGGCAGCTTCAGCCTGGGTGATTGTATCAGAGCATATTTTGGGTTTCTCTTATACTCCTGAAGGACCCACAAGCCAGCGCTGAGCCACAGTGAAGCAGAAGGAGAACATCTCCCAGACCTCCTGCCTCTTCAAACAGCTCCCGAGACTTAGCACAGGGAGCCTGACTTCACTGCAGTGACTGAGACCCTGATAAGAAGCTCCTGTGATGCCTTTGATGCTGATAATGGCCATTATATAACAGCCTTCCTCCCGGCTGCTTAATATCTGTACTTAAGAAACAATCATTCTGTGGTTAATTTAAAAGCTACACTTTGCAGGAAATCACACACCACTTTAGAAGCCTGGTCAAAGAGTGTTGGCAACCTAACTCACAGCTCTCACCTAACTACAGCTCCAAAGCTCTGCCCACCCACAGTGCCTGCCCCACACAACAGCGACGTGACCATCCAAGCACAGCTTTATCGCTTTATCAGTGACACATGGTCCTGGTGACCAGCAAATCCCTGCCACGTATGCAGGAGAGAGCTCGCCAGGTTGGAGCATCAAGATGTGGGAGTGGAAGCATACACAGATGGCAGGCTCATTGATTTTCTGCCTTTCAGCATCACTGATGGGATGAGTAAGTGTCATCAGGGATGGTCTGCAGCAGAGAGAGAGAGGCTCAGAGAGCTGAAAGCCACCAGACTAATCAGTGAGAGGCAGGGACAGGACACAGGGCAGAGCTGGGGATATCTGCTCATTTTCTAGACACAATACAAGCAGTAGGCAGCAGATGATTACAAACAGACATAATTACAGGTTCTATCTTCTCTTACAGAACTAGAGCTGCCCTGATTAGCTAGTCTCAGGCATTTCCTCACCTCTGAGCCACTGACATCTTCATCAGCCTCTGACTTGAGACCTTCTGCAAGGAATTTCTCAGGCACACCTCCTCGCCTGCAGGCACTTGCAGGGACTCTGTGAAGCTGCACTCAGCTTTGATGTTGGTTGTGCTGATGGGTTTTAAGTTGGGGCCATACACTGCACTGCTGAAAGGGCAAGCAAGAGCCAGGCTCCCCACAGGAGCCAAGTGTCACCCAGTGCCAGCCCAAGTTGTGGCAAGTACTGAACCACATCCAAAACCCATCCAGAGAAGCCAGACAGGAGACAAAGGGGCCAGAGACAGAGCTGGAGGCAGACATCTACAGCACTGCTCAAAGCAGGAGTGAGAGCCCCAGGCTGAGTTAAATACAGCTCCTGGGCCACGGGCCGGGTGTGGGTGAGGTCCCAGGTGAGGCTCATCAGGGCAATTAAGGCCTATTAGCACCCTCAGCACCTGGCAGGTATGTTGGTCCATGCAATTGCTGAGCTTGGAAGAACCAAAACTAAAGTTTCCATCAAAGAGAGCAGGTGGTTGAATGTGCTGCACCTCCCTGATGCCTGTTCAGACTGAGAGTGGTGTATAAATGTCTCCAATGCCTTTCATGCTTATCTTAATACTGCCACAGAGATGTACTGGGGCGTTTCAGCAGCTTCGCTATGTCGCTGTCTGTCCCAGCGTGCAGACCACCTCACTAACCCTGTGCCAGCAGGTGCGGTGTGCTAGGCGACCTCCCAGACCTGTGCAGCTTTGGGAACTGACGATTTTCAGAGCTCTCATGCTTTTGTTTGTTCTAAATGCTCAAAATTCCCAGAGTCAGGGATCTCAGCTTACTTGGACAGAGATAATCCAAACCACTAATGTCCTTGTCCTTTGGGGAAAACATGAGAAAGCCACTGCAAACCCTCAGAAACTTGCCAACAAGAAGTACCTAGCTGGACTCGGCGTCCTGAAGCCAACAACCCCGTGAACCGGGGGCAGAGCCACGTCTGAGTGCTACAGCTCTCGCTGGCTGGGAAATGGGAGGCAGAGGAGGTGATGGGGGGGCCACCTCCGAGCACCCCCTGAGTGACAAGACCAGCACCACCAGGGCTTTTCCATCAGGGGAGAGGGGGAAAGGAAGAAAAGGAGACTTTTGCTGTACTTACATTGCCAAATTCCTGTCTAGGAAACACCTGTTTCTCAGTAGCCCTGCCCAGAGCTGCACACCGACAATCCCAAAGATGAAGAAGACAAAGAAGCACAAGAGGAGGACGTTGCCTAACATAGGCAGAGTATCTAACAGCAGGGTGACGAGTATTCGCATACCTGTGGGGAGAAGGAGAAAACACGTTAGAAGAGCCCTTTGATGGGGTAAGCACAAGTGCCACACGTTCCCACGTGCTCCCAGGCTCCATCTTGCAGCCCGCGCAGCTCGGGCAGAGCAACTGGGATGCATAAATCAGGCCCTCGTGAACTTTTCTTTTAAAATAGCGGGCTCCTGTCCCATTTGAGAGGTTACCACGTGCTGGCAGAGTGAGGCCAGAGGCACAGCCACGGCTCCTGAGCCCACGCACGCCACTGGCATGGCCATTATGGTGTCTACCTTTGAGTTTTGTATTTCCCCCTGAATCTTAAGGCTGAGAAGGAAGGTAAAGAGTACAGAAGGCTTAGCAGCACAAGGGAACAAACGGCCTCCACCGCACATCTCCAAAGGGAGGGCTTAGGGGTGGGATTTTCAGATGTTCTCAGCGACAGGGCGCTCTACAGCACGCAAACACGGGCAAAGCTGCAAGACAGCCGTTCCCGCAGAAACGCCCCCGCAAACCATCAGCCTCTTGAGGAATTGTCAAAATATAGATTTATAAACATATGGAACATCTCACATGAATCACACAAATTGTTCCCCTAAACAATACAGAGCCTCGAGTAGGATGATAACCGCGGTTACTCTCCACGGGCGATTCCTCTTCTACCACTGGCAGCTGAGAGCAGTTCATGCTCCAAGCTTGCAAGACTGCTGAGCAGGGCAAATTTTGACCTTTTTTGAGGCGGGAAGTGGGATGAAAGCATTTCTTCCCCGAGGAAGTGCTCTCAGCTCTGCTCCCTTCTCCCTCTCCTGCCCAGTGCCGCTGGGGACCTGCCCAGCTCCCTGCAAGGCTCCCTGTGAACCTGCGTGCGGAGCAGGGACTCTCCCAACACCTTTGCTGCCAGGGACACGCTGACTTCTGTGCAAGGGCTCCCAGGCTAAATAGGAAGATGGAGCAACGAGCGAAGCTCGCAGGGCCCCGGTTAACCTTCACGTCCCCATCCAGTGCGCTCCCGGCGTCGCTCCCTGCACACTGGGCAAGGAGGCAGGGACTGGGCGGCGCAGGCGCTGCCCCAGCGCACATCAGGGCGCCTTCAAAGAGAAACCAGGCATACAAAGGGAATAACCACTTGCTGCTCAGCAGTTCAACAGAGGTTAAATGAACCTCTGAGACACTGACTGGCCATCATTTCAACAGCTGATAATTGATGAGAGGAGAAATAATGAAAAGAGCAACAGACAAAGGCAAATGTTAAATTATAGAAAAGAATAAAATGAGAAACCGAGCCTCGGGAGCCTGGTGCTCTGCAGAGAGCAAGGCTCAAGTTTATGGCATGATGGCAATCAACGCATCTGCTGGGCAAGGCTGGTGGCACTGCTGCCTTTAGAGGCATTTCGTCCCACTGAGGAGCTGCTCGGCAAACTCCTCTCCCTGCCCGTGTTGGGCCGTTTCCCCTCTGCTTCCCCTAGCAGGATGCTGCCCTCCATCCGCCGCCCCATCTGAAGGGAGAGCAGCACTCACACCGCCGCCGTCTCTCTTCCCCCCACTGATTTCCAGGTTGGCTTCTCCCCCCAGCTTACGCCCGGCGCCCCTCCTGCTGATCCCGCAACACTGCTGGGCAGGGCTGGCACCGAAGCCCCCGGCGCCGGGCGCTGGGAGGAGCAGGGGCTCCAGGAGAGCGGCGCTGGCAGCAGCCGCAGCCCCACGCCGCGTTGCCCCCCTCCTCGCGGGGCTCTGCCAGCGGAAACGCGAAGCAGCCAAGCGGGGCCGGAGCTGACACTACCTTGTCAGCACGGCACGAGCGGTTAAACCACCTCAGCCAAGAAGTCTGCACTAATAAATAATTAGGTGTGACTAATGACCTCTGCATCCCAGGGCAAGAGCCTTTCAAGGTCTCCGTGCCCAGCTGCGCCTTGGCTCTGGCGCGGCTCCCCGCTGCTGGCGCCGGCAGCGATGCCTCTGCGGAGGAGCCGCAGTCCCGGCTGCCAGCCCCATGCCAACCCCGCCGGCTGCCCTCCAACCCGGTGCCACTGGCACCCCGCGGGGAAGGGACACGGCCAGTGTCCCTGCTGTCCCTGTAGCTGCAATGCTGGTGCCGGCCATGGGGACAGCACCGGCCCCTGCCCCGCGTGCAGGGGGAGGCCCGCAGCTGGAGGCACGCGGTGGGGTTTGGTTTCACAGCGCTCGTTGCCAGCACCCCAAGGAGCACATCACACACACTGCCCTGCAGACTTCCTCTGCAGATCTATCTTTGGACAAACAGAAACGACTCGATTCCCACTGGAAAGAGGATGATGGACTTTTCTTCTTTTTTCTTTTTTTTTTTTTTCCCTACTCTCACCAATATCCTCACCCTCTTTTTCCCAAAAATGGGTAAAATTTATCTTCCTGTGCCAGACAACTTTTTTCCGCTCAGCTACTTCTGGTATTTCGGGTTGTTTCGTGGCACCATTCTCGCGATTGAATCCATCTGTTTGCTGTCCACTCAGGGTGCTCGGGGCTCTCAGCAGAATGTCAAGTGTGCCATGGGAAAAGCTCGTGAGCACCGGTTGGGCTGAAACAAGGATCAGGATTTCTTTTTGTTCCCATTGCATTTGATGCCTGGTTTAAACCACAGAGTGGAAAAATAAAAATAAAGCAGTGAAATGGGCTTGAAAAAACAGTGACCACTACTAAAAAAAACCCCAAACTACAGCCCCTGCCAAATATATAAACTGCAGAAATTATATTTTTCTAGTCATTTCCAAGGACTAATTTCTAATAGAGATGATGTTTTTATTGGCTAGGGTTCTCCTTTCTTTTCTTAACAAATAAAATAAAAATGAAATAATCTTGTGGGTGAATTTATTATGCCTGGAAGTGCAGTGCTAACAGAACTGGCTGCAACCCAGGAAAGTGCCCAGGCATCACGGGGATAAATCTCTGGGCAATTTCTCATGGGTCCCTGCTTCCCTGTGCCTGTGACTGGACGCCAGGCTCGCCTCCACTGACCTGGCCGTAATTTGCATCTGCTTGATGTCGTTCTGTGGCTGCCGCCGAGCTGAAAAGCCCGCTCCGGCCAGCAGCGTCCCAGCGCTGGGGACATGGGGACGTGGCTGAGTGGGAGCTGAGGCTGCGCTGCTGGGACACGGGACACGGGGGATGTCCCAGGTAATCCCCCGCTAAGCTGGAGCATCCCATGGATGAAAGACTACAGATGTAACTGTTATCGCTGGAAACTCCAAAAATACAACAAAATAGAGGGTTATCGCTTTCTATTCTCTGCAGACCCTGGATTATGTCAGACATCGGTAAGAAGCAGTAAAAGTACCAAAGCGAAAACTGGATGGAGTTGGTGTCTCATAAACAAGGGAAGTCTGTGATCATCTGCCCTCCAGGAACCGAGATATTTCTAAGAATACTGATCCCAGCCTGGCGCTTGCTCCAGACACCGGTAACGCTGTAGGACCAACCTAGCTGCTCACCAAGCCCGGCAACTCCAAAAATGGGTTTAGCTCTTTGGATTTAATCTCGCATACTATTAACAAAAAATTGAAGATTTTCTATTGCCCATCTTCTGACAAAAAGAAAACAATCAAAGTGGCAGGTGTAGCAGAAGACAGCTTGAGAGCCTTACTTCAAAGCTTCAATATCAGACTGCTAAAGCAGAGTACCGCAGACTGGACCTGAATGAAAATTTCACCTAAACCTGGAGGCATTTGGGTCCGTGTGCCTTCATTTAACGGGATGTAGATCCTCAAATTCCCCTGGCTTCTGCTCGCAGCCCAGCCCAGTCCCAGCCTGAGCCTCTCACTGTTTCAAGAGATCGCTACAAAGGATGTCCTGGATCCCAAAAACTGCAGAGCCAGCCCGAGCCTCGGCGGGCTCCGAGCCGCCGTGGGTCCCCTCGCCGAGCACGGGCTGGGTCCCCCCGCTCCCCGCATCCCCACGATGCCGCGGAGCTGCCGCGCTCGACGCCGTGGAAGAAAACTTTGTGTTGTGCTTTCGGGCTGCTCCGAACCCCTGTGAACAAAACCTCATTGGGAAACCAAAGCTCTGGTGGGTTTCGAGGTCCCTTTTAGCTTCTTGTTTCTTTTAGTCTTGGTTTTAACTCCTAATGACGTCACTGCTGAATTTACAGATTAATTTTTTTTTTTAAAGAAAAATCCCGGAGAATTTGAGCTCAGAGAGAAACTTCAAAGACTCCCGTGCGTAAACATCCATCTGTTCCCTTGCATGTTCATCTGAAGTACTGGAACCGAAGCCGATCTGGGGGAGTTTGTTTTGGTGTCTCTAGATGTGCCGACATAACGGGCAATTAAGCTCGGCAGGATGTTCAGTGAGGACTGGTGGGGCTGTGTCATTTGCATACGCTCTTAAAAAGACCGGAAAATGTACTTTTTTTTTTTTTTTGGCTAGGAACCTTTATGATTTCTACGTAATGCTGCTGCATTTTGTACTGAGTGGATTTTGGTTAAAAAGTGATGAAAGAGCTCTGAAATTAGTACCTTGCAAAGGTTGCTCAGCAGACGGCTGGTACTGGCAGGAAATTATTTCAACCTGTTGGTTCGTCTTTCAAATTGGATTTAGAAGACAAGCAGCTGAAGCCACTTGAAAATGGATTTAGGGGCCACTTGAACTTCCTATTGTGGATGAACCCAATTTTGTTCTACATGACAGCAAACCCTCTGTGGTATTTCACCAACAACGGAGACTGCTGCGCTTCTAATCCTGAACACAAAGAGACTGAAAGACCTTAAATAGCTGAGAGGAAAAAATGAACCTATCCAGGGCAAGAAGATCTTTCTTAGAACTGATCTCTCCCTTTTCTTTACAGGAACTTTGTTATTTACTTGGCACTCGGAGCTGAGAGTTACTTGCTTCAGAGAGTTCACAAAAATGTTGGAAAACAGCCACAAAAATTTGGCACCCCAGGTATACAGTCTACTCACTTGCCCTTTACTAACACCGCTAATAATAATAAATGATCTCTAACTTCCCGTCAAAATATTAAAATCAATGAACTTGCTCTCAGCAGCAGGAGAACAGCCTATCGCAGGGCTGAGGGTGCTTGGAGCCAGCCGGGGGGGTTCTGTCCCCCCCGGTTTTCCCGGGGCCGAGCCCGTGGCCGGCAGCGCGGCACCGTGCCGACGGATGCATTACTTACTTGGGACCCTGTTAATGGCTCGGAGTGGCCGGAGCACCCGGACGGTGCGGATCGCAGACAGGCTCACGTTGTGTCCGTCCAGAGAATACTCCATCATGCTGCGGGGAAAGAGGAGAGGCGTCAGGGCGCGGGGTGCTCCGCGCCTGGGCGCGAGGCTGCTGGGGCTGCCTGGGGTCGGGGAGCAGCTCACAAAGAGCATCCCGCTGGCGATATGGGGGTATCGGGGATATTTCAGCCTCTGAAGGACCGCAAACACCCCCACGAGCAGTGATGGTGCAGGGACAGCTGGCAGGCATGCTCCAGGGGGCCAGGCGCAGGTAACGCATCGGCCACTGCTGGAAAGCAGGACCTGGCATGAGAGCAAGCTGCAAAGGGGGGATGCAGAAACTGGGGCTCCCAAATACCTGCTGAGCTCCCGCAGCCGCGCGGCTCGCCCCCGCCGTTAGCTTATTGTGCATCTGCAGCCTTCCCGGGGAGACGGCTGCGCAGCTCAAAGTCAGTAAGATGCCTCTGATGCTATACCCCCTGCTAGCACCCCGGCGCATTTTCACGCCAGCTTATCTATCCTCCTATGACAAAAGTGTGAATAACCAAGCTGACAAATGACATTAAAGTAGTTTGGTTTCCATTTTATTATTAAGAATAGGGAACATTTTCTTTTTCATGCTCCGTCTCCATGTCACATAAACATTTCTCTCCCGGGCTGGGAAGGATGTTAAGTTTAGTCAGTTTTCTTGCTCTTTTATAGCAATGACTGGCAAATGTGTGTAGTGTTGTTTTTTTAATGGGGTTATGGCTAGTTAGCATGGCTGTAATTACAATTTATGAGTTTGACTACAGGGAAGCACTTGTAAATATGTCACAGATCTCTCACCACGCCTGTTCAAATAACATAACAGCATCAAAAGCAACCCTGCGAGTAAGCTGTTGGATGCCATGGAGTAAGAGCTTTTTTTTTTGTATAAATAAACAGATACGGAAGGAAGAAGGCAAATAGGAGCAGAGCTGCTGTCACTGGGAGCTTCAGAAGCTTCAGTGGAGAGATTTTCAGAATAAGCATCCTCCAGCCAGGATGGACCAGAACTGTCATGTGCCATCAAGCAAGATCAGCCAAATTTGCTCGATTTCAGGCAACAGTGAAGGGGGGGTCGGTTTAGGGCCAGCCTTGCTTGGGCACATCATCGCCTGGGTGCCCATGCTCTGGGTGCCCTTGCACTTCGTATTTGGTGCCTTGCCCTGCTCGGCAAAGTCCACTTGGGAGTATCCAGGTTCTCTGATGTTTGCTTCTCTGTTGTCTTGGCCTGCAGCTTCTTGATGTAACCCCACAATATCCCTGGTATGGCACCCAGGTGACTTTGCCCCTTGAGCCTTGCAGAGACCCTGGTGATTTTGAGCTGATTTAGCGATAAGCTCCCAGAGGTATTTTTTACTGAAGTAGTTAGCATGTCTTTATAAATCAAAACCACCTTAAAGCTTGTACGTAGGAACTGAGCCGAACACGATGAACAGCTTTAAAACTCAGCACAGCACAAAAACAGGTTTTAAATCCGATGTGTGTTCATTAAGCAGCCAGAGCAGAGCCATGGGAAGCAGCACGGAGCCGCGTGAAGGACCACCCAGCGGGAAAGCCATCCGAACCGCCCGTTCACACCTGCGCCGAGGGGCCCGGAGCCAGCACCAGGTGCCTGCTCCAAGCAGACCTTGCAGGAATAGGCACGCCATTGTTTAGAGTCCCTGCAATGAATAGCGCTGAAGCCTGGGTCTGCTGGCTGGTGTGGTCCCAACACAGCACACGCACAATTTATCGGGTGGCTGAGTAAGTGGATTTTACTGTAACTGATACAGTTTTTGAACTACTAATAGTATGTGAAAGGAGCATGGACTGCTCCAGTGGGAGCCGCTTTTGTGCTCCAGAGAGCCCATGCAAAAACGCGCGTGTTTAAGGGCCAGCTCCTGAGGTTTCATTTGGAGTTTCAATGGGGCTGATGAAAGATGAATAATCCAGGATATGACCTAGGAAACAGACCTTCTGACCCTAATATTTCAGACTTCCATGACACTCCATTTAGGATTTCAAAGCAAGTTGCCCATTGATGCCTACAACGCTCACCAAATCGAACCTGAACCGTTTGATTGACTGTGATGGGTTCCAGACTGGACTTGTCACAAGCAGTGAAACCATCGAAGCCTTCATGAAAAAGTCAAAGGTTCCTTTGCCACGGAGAAGTTTGGGGTCCTGTTCTCATATCATGCTTTTAAGCCAAGCATATCCTGGAAATACCCCACAGAAACCTGCTGGAGCTGGAAATTTGGGGTATGTGGGGACCGAAGGTCTGGGCAGACTGGTACAGGGTAGGCAATGCCCCACAGCCTCTGCGTTGGAGGCACATCGGAGGCATCGGAGGCACAAGCCTTTGCGATGTCTCCTGCCACGAACAGCTTCCAGTCCTTCAGCTGTCATGTTAAAGACGTCCAAAGCGTATCATGTGAGCCTGCAGCATCTCCAGGGACAGGATGCACAAGAAACCTCTCTGCTTTCAGCTCTTGTGGACAACATTTCTGATGCTTGGGAAATGCTTTCAACTTGGCTGCTGGACAGACTGAAAGGTTGTAAGCTGCATTCGGTCTGAAATTTTCCAGGGTACATCTCTCAGGCGAGCAGAACATGAAAGGGCTTTCAGTGCTGGAACAAACTTCAGACACAATCTGTTGCTAGAGGCAGAAGATATGTTTATTTTGTAGTTTCCCTGCTTACCCTTCTTTCTCTTTGGTATACTTGCTAGTCAGCCAAATCAGCTTATTTAAGGAGACTGAATGGGACAAACAAAGCAGACAGCACTGCGTATCACTTGTTTCCCTACTTATCAGAAAAGCCTCCTAATAACTGCATCACTTCCATCCACTTGCTGGAAAAAGCAACTCTGTGATCCCAGCCGTGTGCTCCCTGCTAAAACCACCTCCAGTTTTAGGAGCAGGCACTGGGTTGAACGGTGGTGGTGGGTGAGAAGAAGACCCCCAGCCCATCACATGGCTTCTCCCAGCCCTCCATCAGCACTACAGGTCAGCCCGGCTCCCAGACCAGCCTCTGTTCTGGGAGATGGGCCATACTGTCACAGGAATGGCCCAAATATACCAAAATCAGCTGGACATGGCCAGGATCAGCTGCACAAGGGGTCGTTCTACTTCTCATCTTCAGCCTGAGTGACACCAGACAGGCAGCAGGGCTTCCTGTTGGGTCTTGTGGTGTTTCTGCTGTTTTCATTCTTCTCGAACATATGCCAGCCACGGAAGGTGGGGAAATGGCCTGGGAAGCTTCCAGCCTGGCTCACCAGACACCTTCCCCCTCGCCCCAGGTCCTGCGTGAACAAAGATCCCCATGCCCAAACCTCACTTTGAGGTACGAGAGGAGGGCTCGGCCTTCCTGCCTGCACGTGCTCTTTTCTTTTCCTGCTTCGCTGTGATGATCTGTTTGATGAGAGAGGGATCCTCTGCTCGCCCATCAGGAGAGCTCATCCTGCAGGTTCAGCCTGGGGGGTTGCCGGCACGTTGGTTATGGACACCAGATTTCTGACCTCACATTTGCTCACAACCACAGCCCCACTCTTCTGCTACTTCTGGCTTAAATGCTGCTGCAGCAGCTTTGGAAAGAAAAAAATAATTACTAACAACTTTTGTTGTTCTTGCTGTTCTTTCCTGGGCCGTAACTGTGCACTGGTTCAAAGGAAGCTCTGCCCAGGAGAGCTCATGTTTTATTCAAGCCAGTAAGGCCATTCCTAGTTGTATGCCAGACAAATCACGCGGAGCAAAACAAAACTCCGTAAGTGCAGTTAAGATTGTACATTAATAACGTAAGGGTAAAACTGCCCCGACATATTACAGGAATGTTCTAATTAACCCCAGGCTGGTCATTATAAACCCAGGAATTCAGACATAAGGCAGAGCTCTGTAATTAAAGCAGTCTATCCCTTCCTAGGGTATACTAAGCAGGTAAGAGAGCCTGGAGATTCTAAAATCCATTTATTTATAGAAAAAAGGTTTTAGACTTGCCAAGTTTTCAGTACACTCAGTTATGGGTGTGAGTGAGCTGATGTCAAAAGTAGCCAGATCTTCCCTGGGTGATTCCGCAAATAAATTATATCTATTTATTAACACATCCTACACAAATAAGCAGCTGTGGGAGACGGTATTAAAATGTAAACCAACAGAAGTTTACAGGAGACGTGCATGTGCTTGTAATTTGGGAGGATCAGCAACAGCAGCTGCTGGTCAACTTCTAGAGAGCTTCTTGCACTTGGATTTCAACCTTCTGAACCAGATTTTTGGGCTGGATTCTCCCCGTTTGGCTAATTTCTGCCTCTCTGCCTCACTTTAATGGTGCCACATAGCAGGAGCGGTGCTGAACTGCTGTGTGCTTTTTCCATCCATTTGCGAGGTGGCAGCCTTAACCGTGAGCACTGGGACGTACTGGCCACTGCAAGGACTCGATCAGCACGTGCTTGATTTGACAGATGGCACTGGCTGAAGGATCACTACTGGCAACCCAACGGCTTTTGCCCTGACATTGACGCCCCACTCTGCAATCTGGTGTGGTTGCCAGAGGTTAAATCAAATGAGACTTATGAGACTTTGCCTTGGCTTCAGCCTGGCAGCTTTCACAAGACATTATGAAAAGCAGCCAGGACAACCTACAGATTTGGTTCTCCAGGGTTTACTGGCTTTCACTGCAAAGGCAAGTTTATGAGGTTTTGTTACTGACCCCGCCATCACGATGAAGAAGTCCAGGCGATTCCATGTATCTCCAAGGTAACACTTCTGCCCGAAGATCCCCAGAGCCACCATCTTGATGACCATCTCCACCGCAAAGAAAGCGAAAATGAAGTCGTCAAATGCCTGGAGACCAGTAAAAGATGATTACAGTCAGTTCTGCTGTGCTCTCTTATCAGGGAAAGGGAAAGCAGAGACACAAGCACTCCCACCACAAAGGCACTGTATGTCCTGGCAGCAGCTGCAAGGCTAGGCAGTGGTACCAAAGTGCCATCTACTGAACTCAGAAGTAAGACCTACAGTACCTGACGGGTGATGGCAACCGCTGAGTGTAGCTCCTGGGTTGGTCCACTGCCTGGGAAGCATTAGCAGCTTCTATTAATCTACAGGCTGGGCATTTTTCTTGGCATTCAAAGCTTATGCAAAGCTTATGGTTGGGTTTGGGAGGTCCTGGCAACTTGCAGTGGAACCTGAGTTTCCAGGCTGGGCAGCTCATACCTCCTAGAAGGAATTTGTCCCATCTAACACAGGGGATGTGCGCATCCTTTGATAAACTACACTGAAATTTTGCTCCATTATTTCAGTTCATTAAATAACTGGAATCCAAATGACTCCATAAAGGAGTTCATGTTTTTCTACCTCATGTTCTGGCTTCTGTTAACTCCTGCAAGCTGTGACAGCATGGGACAGCGATGGCTTTACTTGCAGCCCTTTTCTGCCTGCAAACCCTTCAGTGTAACACTCTGTTTTTCACAAATATACTCAATATGTTGTAATCATTCAGCCAGTATCAGAAACTAAATTCAGTGCTGGGGCCCTCACAGGCTGTATGCGTGTTTATTCTGGGGAGAACAGACCACGCAAGCTGTCTGACTGCAACACGATTAAATCATTTTAAAAAGGGAAGCAAATAATGAGCATTCAGTAGTGTCACCTCCTCGTCCAGGTGCGATTCCCTTTGTCTGCATGGACGTTTCGGCAGGGATGGGCATTCTCCAAAGTCCCACATGGGTGAACGCATGCAGACAAACGGCGGGCATGTGGAAGGTAACCTGCTGCCTGCGGTGTGCCGTGTCCTGGCGAAGGAGCTGGACAAGCCACCCCCAGGGGCTGCTTCACACCAAACCTGAGCCTGACCCTCTGAGACAAACCCCATGGTGGATGCCTCTTGCGGCAACAATTACCTAAAGTTTATCTTATTCCATAACAAATGTCTAGCGGCTTCTCAATTCATCTGGTTTACTTGGCTCTGCAACTAACAGATCCTCTTTTAAGGTTGAAAGAGGGTTTGATGACAAACTCTGCTATTCCTGGCACTTGCAGACAGTTCTGGACCAGTCTTTGAAAGGGGCAGGAGATGTTGGTTGGAAGGACCCCACTGGCCTCCCTATAATGCTGAAACGCTCAAAAGGAATTAAAGCAGCAGATAGGCGAGGGATTCACACGCACCAAGCGCGTTACACCACCACGTGTTGGCAGTCCCTGCCTTGGTTGATGTAATGCATTACAAAGACCCAATAGCTGGTTCCAAGCCTGAGAATCAAGTTGCTGCAGGAAGCCCAGTGCCAAGGTGCAGCCCACACACCAGATGCTGCTGGGATGCGCTTCCAAAACCAGTCCTGTGGGCATATGGCAGCGAGGGGATTGCCAGGACGCAGGGAGGGACGAAGCCAGAAGCGTGATGCCCCACTAAGCCTGGGGTGGCCAGAAGGCTGGGGCACGAGGGTCTGCAGCTTGTATGGGTACGCATTTCCCAAAGGTCAGCTATCCTGGCACTTCGCAATGTTGTGCCCAAGCTGGTGGGCACAGGCCCATCCTGTGCTTTTTTCCTCATGAAGAAAGGAACGATATGGCAAAGTCCCCAGTGCCGTGTCGCACAGAGCACGCTGCGGCAATCCAAGAGGTGCCCGCAGCGACCTGGCTGGGGTGGAAACGGCTGACTGCTAGAGGTTCCCTGCAGCATCAGCCATCCTGTAATTAAAAAGTGCTCAGCACCAGATGATCCTATCTGGTGGGAGCTGGCTGCCCAGTTTTGAACCCCTCCCATCTCACTGGTCGTGCAGAGAAAGGATCTTGCTGGGGTAAGTCCAAATCAGTCCCACCCAGGGCCATGGCAGCAGGTCTCCTTGGAGGACCGAGTTTGCACGCCCAAGTGTGGCTCACTGGAAAAACCACCCCCGTGCAAAGGGCTTTCACGGCTGGATCCTGGGGACAGGGGACAAGACGAGGCCCCAGCTCCTGGGATGGCCACCCCCATGCGCCCAGGGAAGCGGGCGGCCGGTGCCTTACCTCCAGGATGGTGCAGCGCTCCGACTGGCACTCCACGTCCTCGCAGGGCTGGAACATGCCCAGGGTGACGCAGTTCAGGAGGATGACCAGCATGCTGACGTGCTCGAACCAGGTGAGAGGAGGGCGTTAAGGAGAGCACATGCTTCAGTGACCAGCGGGAAGGGGGAAGCCGGGGCACCGCACGATCTACATGTCAAAAACCCTTCACTCCTCACATAAGCTAAAATCCCATATTTGCTGAAGTTTGAAGTTTTTGGCAACTGAGGAAAGGCCCTTGGAAAGGCACTCCTGTTGAGATGAAGGGACAAAGGATGTCTTTCATTTCCTACACAGCAGTGCCGTCAGAGAAGCCCAATGAGGCACAAGGCTACGTTTTCCATCTGAGGCCCCCCCCATCCTCTTCTCTGTTTCGTGCATGCCAAGGGGCAGCAGAGAGCGCAGCCCCCTCTGTCCTCCTCCCACACCAACCTTCATCTCCAGCTCTCGAAGGGTTTTACCACTGAATTGCCCAAAATGTCCGCTAGCATTAACTCTGTCACTGCCAAGCTAAAGAAAGCAAGACAGACGAGTGAATTCAAGCACCATCAGCAGCAGCAAACAGGCTTGCAACCTGTTCCTTGCTCCAGCCAGTGAGGTTGCTCTCCTCGTTTCCATCTTGAGACAAAGGAATGGGCACTGAACGCAGCGTTATCTCCTTCCTACATGGTTTCTCAGCCTCAGGATGCTACAGAGTCCAACTTGAGCTCTGCATCACGACTGAGGATGTAAGTAAAACAGAGCCAGCACGACCAGCACAAGCTGGCAGGGCCAGCTATGATGGCATCTGCAATACCGGATGCAGAGCAGGACACAGGGTGCCCAGCACAGACTGAGAAGCGGAATAAAATGGCTCAAGGTTGGATGTATCCATAGTCACCAAAAAAGAGGCTGTATTGTCTTACAGGACCCACCAGTGCTCAACTACACTAACATTAATAGTTTCAGTGTAGTAAGTGGTGATTTGCATCAGCACAAAATAGGCCCAGAGCTTATGATTACTGCTGCTGGTATGACTAGTAAAAATAATAAAAAAAGGTTTTGGGGAACTAAACAGGAGTTTCACAAATTAAGGATGAATGAGAGAACTGTTCTCGGGAAAATAATTGGAAACACCTGTGTATGAATAAACCTTTATGCTTTCAAACACACAAGTGTATGTGAACAAGGGATCATGGAGAAAGAAGAACATAGACATTGTCTTACTTCTGATAGCAAAAAATGTCCTACTTTGGAAACCCCAAAAACCAACCAAACAAAAACCCCCTACCTTATTTACGCTTGCTGCTTTCACAGAATGACAGAATGGTTTAGGCTGGAAGACACCTCTGGAGGTCATCTGGTCCACCCCCTGTTTTTAGGAGTATTTTATCTTTCAGCATAAGATTTATCACAGCGTAAGATTAGGCAAGTGCAAGGCTGCAGTTTCAAACTACTTTTGCACACATGCTCTCATTTATCCAGATGGGAAGACAAAAGACAAATTGGCAGTGTCGGGTCCTGCAGCTTCCCTAAAGCCTGGACCCAGCTCACACGTGGTGCAGGGCCTGGGAGATGCTGAGCGGTGCTGGAAGGGGCCAGCAGAGGTGAATTGATGACCCCAGGGCCCAAAGCTGGGGTGGCGGAGGAGGAGGAGGGCACAGAGCACCTCGGGATGGGAGGCAGCAGGGCTGCGCGGGTTTCCCCAGTTCTCTGCAGGTTGTTTGACTCTTAATCACTGAACTCTGCTGCAGCCCCTTCTACATCTCAGGATAAGTCTTGCTACTTGCTCGGCAGGGAAATGATGCCCTTCTGCATTGGCTTCAGCAAGAGGCACCCGAAGGCAGCAGAGCACGAGGGGGAGGAAGATTTCACTGCCTGGTCCACAGTGTTCTGTTTTAGAGAGGGGGTTAATTGGAAAGTTCAGAGCTAGGAGCTCCTTGGAGCCCATGCTGGGAACCAAACACGTCATATTTGGAAACCCACTTGTCTGAAATGGAAATGCATGGAATAAAATAAAATAAACAACTGAAACAAAAGCCAGGTTCCCCCGACGGTGATGCAGAAGGAGCTGGAAGAGGTGAAGCTCTTGGCCACAGCCCCAGTGGACTTATGCACTGCTGAAATGCCAGCCTCGGTTTGTTTTAATTTTTCCCTCCCCTCAATGACTTCCTTCTGATTTTTGACATTTTTAGGGGCTGTTTGGCTCCCCTTCCCTTTCAACTAATTAGAAGCAGAGTGGTAATCCTGCTCCATAGAGAAAACAGCCCACGTCAGACCCAAACAAAACCTAACCCGTGGCCACTTCCTACTTACAATATTTGCATTGCTTGATGGGATTCATGTGGAACTCCCTGTAAACACAGCTCCTGGACTATTCCCAGGGTGCCTGCAACTGCATTCATTTCACTTATTATACTTGGGGATTTTTTTCCTTTAAAGTGAAAAAAAAACACATAAAAGCATGTGGCTATTGAACTGCTAACAACAAAAAAAGGTGTAACTGTGCTGATGAATTAGGTCTTCTGCTTACCCCAGAGGAGGGGAGCGTGTTGGCCGTGTACCTGTTGGCTTTAACCCTGCCCCTCCACTGCTGCAGCACTGGGGAAAGCACTGCAGCTCATACAACCCGGACTTCTCCCCACTGCAAGAGTGAACGAGGCTTTTGAATCCACTGTCCACCAAGGGCTGCTTGCTCTGCTGCTGTTCTCAGTCCTGCTCTCTGCCGCCCCAGCCCTTGTTTCTAGCAGAACCGAACAAGAATTAGGTTTTGTTTTCCATTAGAAAACACTGATTTGTCAGAAGTGAATCATTGGAGAGGACCAGTTTTGACAGCAACATTCGATCAGGATGGACTTTTTCAGATAAAACAAGGAGAAACCTGTCCCCAGAAAGGCAGGGGCACGGTTGCTGCTGAAGGGAGACCTCAGGAGTACAGGCAGCCTGTTTGCTGCTCAGATCTTTTCCATCCTGATGTCAAATCACAAACACCTGAAAAAGAATATATTGTGAGCAGAAAACCTGCCTGCCAGTTGGATCCAGCATCTGCCCCTGAATTTTGATTTCAGAGGAGCAACCAAAGCCTAAGGTTGAAGATATTTGCAAAGTAGAGCCCCTGTCCTGCTGAGCTACCCAGGACCCAAGGTGCCTTTGGTCAGGTGCTCTGCTCATGAGAGCCCTGAAAACTTCTTCCTTTCTTCTAAATAATCTAATTGTGGTTTTATGTTGCTGTGAGTCAACAACCACCTGCACAAGAACTGTCACTGGAGTTGAAACGAGTGCCCCGATTCCATAAAAACAGAGATGCCGCTGTCCCCAGCCCATCTAACATCAAAGCCAAATTCAGTGTCTTTCAGGAAGCCAGAAGAGTTGTTTCAATTTTCTGAAAGAAAGAAGAAAGGCTCTCCCACAACTCCGTGGTCACAGATGTTTAGAGGCTGTCAGCGCTGTCAGCCAGGGTCAGCGCGATGGAAAACGGCAAAGCTGCAGCAGGTAGAAAGAAAAGAGACATGAGAAAACTTGTTCTGCCTTTGAAGAAAAGTCTGAAAAAGCAGAAGGAAATGCGCTGCGGGGAACAGCTCTGCTTTAGTTGGAGAACGGAGTGGAGGAGGGAGGAGGAAGCCCCCACTCCTGGCTTGGATGCTTCCCAGGATGCTCCTCCGCTCCCCAGTCCCCGGCCCCTCCCGAGGCGATGGGGCTGGAGGGGCTGAGCCGAAGAGTCCTGCCCTGCTCCCAGCCCACCTCCTCCTCCTGCGGCTCCTCTAAAGGCCTTAAGCCCCTGCCCTATTTATTTCCCTATCAGATTAATGACGGTGCTTTGCTCCCTGACTCAAAAGCAGGATTACCCTGAGTGCTCTGCCCTAACAGGACTAATCCTCCCTCCAGTGCACTGATATTCAAGGCAACTTCAATGCACTCCCCAGTTCCTTGCTGCTGGCTCCAGAGGAGACCCCAAGTCTGTGCTTTAACCACTTTTCCCATAGCCCACCCCCCTGCAGCCCCCCGACCTCCATCAGCCATGCCGAGAGGCCCCAGAGCGAAGCTGGGAGGTGATGCTGCCCTGCATCCTCCTGGGCCAAAGCGAAATGCCTGGCAAGGAAGAAAAACCCCATTCTGATAATGATGGGAAAATACTCAAAAGAGAAAAACAAGGAGGAAAAGGTGAAAAAAGTCTGACAGCAGCCTTGTGCCAGTGCAAACAGCAAAGACATGGATGGAAACAGAAGTCCCATGGCACAGAAAGACCTCCTGTGTGACACTCGACGTTTTTGCCTTTGCTGCAAATTCCAGGGTAATGGCACCTGAAGCGTACCTGGGCCCAGCTCAAATCCCCCGAACACCCTTCAGGCAGGAGCCCGGGGGCTGCTCCGCGCTGCGGGGTCAAAGCAGTCTCTCGTGCTAAAATCCAGCCCTGAGTTTCGAAGTGGCAACACAGAAACCAGGCCCTGCCCCAGAATTCTGTCGGCAGCACCTGCTGCTGGCGCAAGGGCTGGTGCTGATGCTCTCTGGCAGCTTTTCACAGGGTTTTACCAAAATCACCTCCAGAGGAAGACCAGTGGCTTGAGGATGAAGAGCGCTGGTTGCCAGAAGATGCCCCAGCATGGCCAAGACCCTCTGCCATGCCAGTATGGCTGGTCTTTCCCAGCTGGTCCCTACCAGCTAAACTTGATTTAAAAGGTGGGAATTAAAGGGCGTGTTGATGCAGGTGCTCAAGACAGCTCGAGTATTTCCAGCAGTAAAACCAAACTGAAGGAGCCCAAAGCAAGAGAACTGGGTCTGGGTGGCCAGTCCCTGGCACCACGTCACCTAGCCTCCGGTACTAGTGGCAGCATGTGTGAGGAAGAGGCAAACCAAACCAAAACCACAGGGAGCTGCGCACGTGTCCTGCCCCAGCACCTCCTGCCCTCTGCTACCAGCAGCAGGGCTCCAGCGGGCTCACCCCTCACTGCGGCAGCAAGTGAGCAGCAAGACTCTCTCATCTCCTAAGAACATTACCGATTAATTAAGGAATCCAGCTAGCAAACACAGAAAGCATTTTTTTTGTCTTTAGAACAGCTCTCTGCTGGTGCAGAGCAGAACGGAACATCGGAGTCGCTTTGCACCTCATGACGCAGAGCAGACCGAGGCAGCCTGAGGTGGTACAGCATTTTATAGTGGTGCATGAGCAGTTTGTCTTGATGCAGCAAGAGTTACCTGAAAAAAGTTTGCATTTGGCCCCTGATTTAACCTTTTTCCCCTCTCTCTTTGTAAAGCAATGCACTTCGCAGACCTGCCCATGCGAGCACGTCACAAGGACAAAATCCAGCCGGAGAACTTCAATGCCCTGGTGCCTGGGGCTGACCCTCTCATTTCGCTTTAAAAGAGCCTTAATTCCGCTGAGTTTATGGCAGCAGCACAAACCTAAGCAGAAGCAGAAATAAGCCATGTCCTTGCCGTGCTCACGCTGTGCTTTGCACTCGTTCGGTTCATCTGGCTTAGACATGGATCGAATCAAAGTGGAACCCCAGCCCCAGCTGGGCCTGCCGGCTCCAGCTCCTCCGGAGGCGGTTTGTGCTATTTCACACCACGGCGAGGAAGGCTGCAGGCAGAAGAAAAGCATGAGTCTGCTTAATTGAAAAACCCGAATGCAAACCCAGCCTCCCCCAGCTCCTTCCCCCCATAAACCTCTGATTCTTGGCACAAAGAGAAATGTAAAATGAACTTCAGTGATGCAGCCTGGATCTCCGTTTCATGCACTTCGGCCAGCAAAATGATGCGGATAGTTCCTGTTTCTGGAAGACTTCAAGATACTTACACATTTGCGCAAAGTTATAAGGGGATTTCTTGGCCTGCAGGTGAAAGTCTAATTTTTTTTTTTTTTTAAATTTGAAGGCCTTCTTAAAATATAAAAATGGAAGACTTAAAAAGAAACTGCTTGTCTAGCTAGAAAGCAAGGTTTTCAATCCCCAATGAAAAGCTGCACATGTTCACAGTGGATTGCCACGCCTGCAGTCCTGGCTTGCGTCTCGCTGCCTTTGCATCAGGCGTTTCTCCTCTCCAAGTAACGAGCACAGACAAATCCAGAGGAGTGGGTATGGGAGGGCTCAGCCGTCTCCTAACGCACTGGTCTGCTCCACGCCGCAGCACGGCCAGCCTGTGCCTCACCATCTTCGCGGACAATCTCTGCCATCCATCACTCTAATTCTAAAAATATTTCTGCAATAAACACAGTAAAAATGCTGGGACCGTATTTCTGCTGTGTCACAAAGTCCCTTGCTCTCATCCCGTGCCTCGTGATGAAGGACGTGCTGCTTAAAACCCAGGTCCTCCAGGGGGATCCTCCTCAGCTTCACGGAAAAGCTGCCCCCGGCCCCAGCCCACACCGCTGAGCGCTCGCACTGGAGAGGCAGGATCCCACCGCCCTGCCACTGAAAAGCAGCAAGACAAGATCACGGTGCTTACTATTTTCACATAATCTTATTATTTTTAAGCCAGTCAGGGGATTTTGGAGACTTAACCCATTATTTTAAATGCTTGGATTTGGCAGTATTGCGATTATTGCTGTTACCATATCTGTACGTACTGCACACGATGAATAGGCTGAGGAATAGCACACAGTAATAAAAGCCAAGTTATAGTTACAAGGAGAACATATGTTTACAGAAGCAGCAGCCAACTGAAGTTTCAGTTTTTATAGTCTAAGATGTGACTAATGCACTAAATATACACACACACACGTATATATATACACACACATCTGAGAGACTGGGATTTTCAGAGCGCTGTTGGTGAGCTGGGCACGCACTTCTCACAGGAAGGCTTTGCACCATCACAGCCTTATTTTCCATTTGGAAATGAGGCCAGCTGGAAACCCGAGGACCTGCTCGCACGGCCCAGCCCAGCATCTGTCCCCGGCAGAGGCAGGGGTGCAACCGGCTGCAGGAGCCTTTGGGGAGGCTGGGGAGGGCTCAGTCCTGCCCCGAGCGGTCCAGAGGACCCCCAGGATGCGAGGCTGCCCCTTTGGATGGATGCAGGCAAAGCAGCCACCACGTGAGATGGCAGCATGGCTCTGGGGCACCGAAGTGCTTGCAGGAAAGGGTGGCCAGGACGGGGGGAGAGCAGGGCCATGGGGGGGGCACTGCCGCTGCCTCGTGCCCCGAGCGCAGCCACTGTGTCCACCTGTCCATGCCCCTGACCAACAGACAGGCCACCCCCGGGTTTGGGCACAGGTGGGAAGCAGCTCCAGTGCAGAAACACTGAAGTAAAGGTTCCCAGTGCCTATTTAGGGGTGCTGCCCAAATACTGGCAAATTACAGTCACAACACTTCCCATCGCCTCATGCCACCAGTGACAAAAACAGCTTTAAAAGCCTGCAATATGCACCTCGTCCTTTATGCTAAATAATGGAAAACAGTCCAAACTCAATGATATTTGGTAAATAGGAGCAGGGAAAAAATAAAAAGGAAGAAGAAGAAAGAACAGAGCTGCAAGAAAAATGACTCAGAACAAAAATCCCAAGAGGCAGCGCTGGCTGGTGCTGGCATAATTTTAAGGAACATTCTTAGTTTTAAAAAGTTGATTGATTAAAGCTATTTTTAGTGCCCATACTGCACTGGATCATTTGGGTTCGTTTGCTTATGAATTGTAAAACAAAATGAGGCAGCTGCACTTCAGAAATATATACCTCCCCAACAGCACCACAAACACGCAGCCCAGAAGCAATATTTCAGCCCGAAAGACACCAAGTTGGCACATGTCTGTGGAGATTGGGCTGGCTGCAGAGAAATCTTGTTTAAGAAAGGATTAGCCTGAGTTACTGGAATAATTGCATCCCACTTGTTTGTTATAAAATGTAAAATAACCATAACGAGACCCCAAATGGACCCCAGGCAACGTGCACGAAAGCCAAGCGGCTGCTGCAGGACGTGCCTTTGTTTCCCAACGTGGGGATAATTCACTTTGCCTTGCACAGCCAGAGATGGGGAGAGCTGATGCTGGGCACAGCTCCTGGATCTGGCCTCGCTGGGTGTTCTGCAAACCAGAGACCTGCTGCAAAGCCTGGGCTGCACCGTGCCATTTGAACGCCTCCTCTTTGGCTTTGGCACTCCGGGCTAGCTGGAAATCTATTTGCACCAAAGGTATTCGCTCTGAAAGCACCGAGAGGCTGGCATTTGTCCTGTCAGGAACAGTTGCTAGCATCCAGCGAGACACAGACGCGAATGGGCAGCAGTCCTCAAATAACCCACCCTTTGCTGACAAATCTTGGTAATGGCTGTAATGCAGAGATCAAAGCTTGTTCACAGATCATTCGCCGGCAGTAAAGGGAGGATAAATCCATCTCATTATGCACCTTAAATCATTCACCTTGCTCAAGCCAATCTTTCGGAGCCATAATGAATTTAAAAGCAGTTAACTCCAAGTCCTTGTCATGTGTCATTTGTCAGACAGCTTCATTTACCCTGCCTGTTGTCGCCGCGTTGTAAGGCTGTTAGGAGACAGGCGGTGCAGCAAGCCGCCACTATGGGGGATTAAACTTCCAGCTAAAAGGATGACACCAGCAGAAAAGCACCTCAAGGGGTGCACGCGCTGTCGCTGCCTCCTGGTGTGACGGAATGGATGCAGCACTGATCCCCCGGCCTTGGGGCTTTCCGAGGGTATGACCGGGATCGCTAACCTTGCTCCTCCCAGCCCCGTGCCTCCCCAGCACAAACCTGTCCCGCTGGATCTCAAACAAGCTCAGCGGGGAAGTCAGAGCAATGTAAACCATTGCTGTGCCTAAACCCACCGGGAAACTTCCCCGTGCCAGCCTGCCAGCACGCATTACCTGGGACAAATCACCTCCGCTGGCTGCGTTACTTTAGCGCCTGTTAATGCCCAGAGTGATGATAGCAAATGCATTTAGCTTGTCATTAAGGCATCCTGAACTGCTGCGAGATGCCCCGGCAGGAAACACGGTTGTATCGATTAAAGTGACATCAATGGACGCACTCCATGGGCTTCAGTGGCGGGTTCGGGAGCGAAGCTCAGTCCAGGCAAGAGCACCAGGAAGGCCTCCGTTCCTGCCGCTTCCACAGATCATGATAAAAAGCCTCTGTAATTCCAAGGTGCTATTCCTGATGGACCATACAGAGATCCCAGAGCCAGGACTGGAGATCAAGCCACGACCATTTCACCCCAAACACACCTGAATGATCTCTAAACACATCACAGCCCATTCAGCCACCAAATCCACTAAATCCACCAAAAGGAGAACATATCACGCTCACTAAATTCCCAGCCATCATTTACCCAGTGAGGAGACAAGGACAGAAATCATGTTTTGCCTAGTCCCCTCCACCTGCGTGACTCACTTGATTAAAATACATGTAAGCACCTATCTACACAGTGCCATGCGAGGGTGAGCAATCAGAGCAGGTAATTGCTTGACGGGCGCGTGGGTGAGACGCCAAATCCTGGGGGAAACGGGTCACCGAGGGCAGCAAGCCGCAGCCGCATCCTCGGGGGCGGCTCGGTGTCATGGCAACTCGGGGCTGCAGCTCCGCTTGCCAAAATGATGCTGCTGGGGTGAACCCGGCGGCAGGCTGAGCGCTGAACATCTCCTCTGCCATGCTGGCGGTGCTGGAGGGGCTGCGGGCAGGAATGGGACATGGCTCTCCATCCGCCTGCCCTCGCTGGGCTCCGCTCCTGCATCGTAGGAAGCAACGGGGCAGCACTTCTGGCTCTGTTTTTTATTTCTGGCTATTGCTTTCTGTCTGTGGGTAAATGCAAACGTGCTTTTCCCAGAGAGGGACACGCAGGTGGGTCCAGAGGGAACAGCCACAGCATTTGCCTGATGCAGCAGGTGTGTTGGCAGGTCTGGGCTGAGCATCGCTTCCCCCATTTTCCTCAGGATCCTGCTGAGTTAGCTGGGACGAGGAGGGGAAGCAACCTTCCCTGCGCCCTCGGTGCTGAGAGCCGGACCTGTCACCTGCAGGGGACTGCACAGGTGACATAAGCCGCAGCGACTCCTCATGGGGAAGTTCAGCGTGAAGGTGAAGCAGCTCCAGGGCTGCAATTCCCATGGAAACACACTCCCTTTGCATTCCATTTGCCTTTTCCCTACAAGTCCCCGTAAAGGCATACCGCTCCCCGCCTGCACTCAGCTCCGCCAGCTCCCTGCCTCACAAGCGCAGCCCTGGGGAAGTGAACTCAGCTGGAACCTTGAAAACAAAGAGAGGAGGATGACTTTGTTTTCTCTGTGTCATCTCTCCAGCCAGCAAAAAAGTGCTTTACAAGAAAAAGCAAGCAAATAAATTAAACGCTGCAGAAGCACTGCGTGGTGGGTAAGAAAAATCTCCTGTTACAGATGGGAAATATCAGCAGGAAGAGGCTGGAGGGCTGGCTGGCTGCGAGGCGCGGCGCTCCTGCTTGCAAGCCCAGCTTGCACCCACGCAGTGCATTGCAGGCCACTTCAGGGAGACAAAACACAGCCCCCTGAGAGGTGCACGGGTCCGAGCCCCAGCGGGCATCAGACAGCTCGCACCCCGTCCTGACCCCCCCAGGCCACCTCCCAGGCCAGAATAACCAGCACTGTCCAAGCAGGGACAGCTGGACCTCAGGCTGCGTTTGCATCGTTGGGATGACAGCCAGTGTTTCTCACCGAGACCTCCCTGTGGGAACGTGGCTCTCACGGTGAGGATTATCGGATGAGCTCTGAGCGCTGCTCCCATGTGCAGGAGCATCCCAGTGCCCCGGACTCCCCGTGCCCTCACCAGTGCATCCCCTTCAACGGGAATCGCAAACCTCCATGCGACTGCGCAGGGAAATGCTGCAGGGGGGGATGCCTCGCTCTGGCCAAATCCAAACCCCAAACTTCCTGCAGGTTTGTAAGAGCAAATGAAAGGCTGAAAGCTGAAAGATGCTGGAAGAGAAACAGCTGCGCTTTTCCTTCCTCTGTCCTTTGCTTCAGCTACAGACACAGCCGCGTGGGATGGAAACAAGATGCAACGCAGCCCAGTAGCTCTGGGGATAGATGAACTGGCTGTTAAATGATAAGAGGACAAGAAGAACCTCCTGAAGGATCAGCTAGCCCTCTCGGCCCCTTCCTTGCAGCCCCCGCTGCTGCACAGGCTGCCCATGAGCTGAGCATCGCGTGCCCCGGGCTGGGCAGCACCGGCCCAACACCCCAGCACAGGATTTTCTCAAAGTCAACTGAAAATCAAACCAAACTGACCCGATTCTGCTGTCTTCTGCACCCGCCCTGGAGCAGCCAGTGAGACCACGGCCGGGTCACTCCGTGGGTTTGCACCCACAGGTCCCACAGGTCCCCTCTCCTCTTTGCTAGGGAGACGCCCCACGCTGCAAGAATTTCACTGAGAATTTTTAACTTAATTCTCAGGAAAGAGAAAAGCTGCACTTTTTTGTCCCCATGTTAGATGCTCCAGGTGTTTTGCATGCCGTTAGCATCCCGTCACAGCACTTCAGGTTGGCACCTGCAGGGGCACAGCACACAGAGCAGCCGCGGAGTTTTTTCTTGTTTCTACGACAATTCAGCTGCCTTGGGTCAAGCTGCTCACCTTAAAAAATGGGTCTGCCACATTCTGGCTGCATCCCCCTCCATAAAGCAGCCCCGGCCCCCCCGGTTTTGCCATGGGGGTCACAGCTGAGGTGTGGTGGGGGATTCAGCCTCTCCCCACAGCAGCCCCTGCACCCAGGAATGCTTCAGAGTAGCCCGGGGTGCTTTCAAAACACTTAAATATTTCAGTTCTTATCGTCACTGGCCCCTGCTTTAACGAGCCGAATGGCACACGGAGCTAGGGACGCTTCCATCAGCCTGACCTCCTCACCCTCCACTTGGGAGTTTGACATTAAAATCAGGTCACTCAGATTAAAACTCTGTGGCCTTTTAAAATGCAACGTGCCCCATAGCTTCTGTGCAGGATTTCTATGTATTTACAGTCCAACGAGCTCAGCCCCGTGGAGCAGGGGAGCGCCGCAACCTGGGGGTTTCTTTGTGAGCACCTGGGCCCCGATTTGCCCCATCTCTGCCTGTTTCCAGCCGCGCTCACGGCCGATGCCTGTGGCAGCAGGAGAACCAGCCACCGTTAAAGGGAATGATTCCTGCCATGGCAAACAAGGCAGAAACCTGAAACCTGCTCCAACACAGGCTGCCCAATTACCCAGTGTTTTTGGTTCTTGTTTACATCCATCCTCCAATGGGATCCGTCCAGGAGCTGCTGAGCTGCTTCAGGGTGAACTTCATAGGCTTTTGGAGAAAGCCAAAACATCTTTGTGTAGAGAAGAAGTAATAATATAAACAATAACAGCAAATGGTCTATGGGATAGGATGAGCAAAAGGCGAGCACAGTGTCTCGTGGAGGGAACGGTGACCCACGCCAGCCCAGGGATCTCCCAAGGGCTCCCTGCCGCAGCAGGGTCCTGCTCTCCGCGACAAGGGGACGAGCCACCAAACACCACCACCACCAACCAGCAAACAGCATGGGCACAGCCAAAAGAGCCTGGTCCTCCACTACCGCACTGCAAAAATCGATTCCGTCAACATGGGGGCAGGAGGATCTGAAAGGAACAGAGGCACCAAGCCTGGCTGGGGTGGATCCCAAGTGTTTGCAGCCAGAATCTCCTCCTTGCAGATCTCAAGACCAGCTCTCACTGCCTAGCCACAAGTTTGCTAGAAATTTGGTCAACCAAGCTTTTTGAAGCATATCAGCATTAATAACAGAAGGTGCCCTTCTTGCCTCACATGGTTAATGCTGTGTCATAAACTTGGCTGCCACTATCGATATCGATATGATGTTGGGGTCCATGTAAATGTCATTCCATAGCAGGAATGTCAACGCCGCAGTCCCCAGGGTCAATAAACAACAATACCAAATGTCATCCTGCTGGAAAACATTGAGTAATTGGGAAATGCTAACATAAAGGTAAAAATCAGGGATGCACGTGGGGCATAAAGTTTGTCTAGGAAAATAATTTCACCAGAGTCCAGAGCATTGACAGCTGCTGGATTCGGTCCTGCTGCTGCTGCAGCACTTGCTTTTTGCTGCAGCTGTGGGCAGGGGCTGCCCAGGCACCCTGTATTTAGTGCATGGGGTTAAGCAAAGGGTAATTCCTTCGGGGAGCTGGCGGGCGGCAGCTTAGGGCTTGGAGGATGGTGCGGCAAAGTGTTCCTGATGTACTGTCTGTAACATCTGCTCCTGCAACAAGCTGTGCTGGAGAAGACGAACAGGTCCAAGAAGTGTGGCTTGTCTGCACAACAACTGCCCTTTTAACCTAACCGGCATTCAGGTGTTTTTACCAAAACTCTCTGCTTGAGCTCAGCGAGCGAAACTACCTCAGCTCAATCCGTCCTCAGGAAGGCTTTCAGCTGCTGGCGAATGCCTCAAGGCATCCAGAAGGACCACGGTCAGCCCCAAGACCAGCTCCTCGCTCACAATTCCTGCTTAGGACAGCCACATATTTTTAATTCAGCTGCAGGAAACTGAAATGATGCTCCCAAAGCACCGAGCGCTACTGCAGCTGGGCTGTCGTGATAGACTTGCACAAGCAGCACCGTCCATCACGGCCAGATAAGACTCACCTATCTCAGTACAGCAATTTGATGGATTGACCCACTCTGTTAAAAGAAAGTATTGCTGGCAGAGCAAAGAGCCTTTTTTTTTTTTTTTTCCTGACTGCAATATTGAAAAAAAGGGAGAAAATAAAATAAAATCCTCAATCAAACACTTCATGTTATACTTGGATCCATGGCATATTCTTCTGATGAATAGAGGCAATTATTTTCCAGAATAATTTAAGCAGCTTTGATTCAAGGGGCAGTTTAGACTGACATTTAAATGAGCTCAAATTTAAACCAAGCTGTATTATCAGCTAGTGATTTTCTACTTACTGCTTTAAATAACTCCATGCCCCACGTTTGCAATGTAATAACTCCCCAAATTACAACAATCTTGGGAGGCAAAGGACCTGAATGACTGAGTGACCTGCTTTGCCACGGGAAGGGCTCTGGTTTAGGCAGGCGATGAGGATGCCGTGCAGCACCGCAGGGTTCCTGCGCAGTCGGGTGCATTATGGGGCAGGAGCAGCATCTGTTTTGTATCTTTAGGCTTCCTCTGACAAACTCAGGTCTGGCTGGATGCTTCGGTGCTTTCTCTCTGCTTTGCTGTCCTGGATTACCCAGTGAACGATGGGGTCTGAATACATCCCACTGGCACCTAAACAAGTTTGTACAAACCCCGGAGAAATAACCGAGCAGCTGAAACCTGAACCTTTGCCCCAAATGGGAGCCGAATGCAAATTGCTGCTTTCTGGGGATGCCACGCAGCTCAGATGCCTCAGAGTGTTCCCCTTTGCCGGGTGGCCTACAGACCGTCGGCCACAAACACCGCGACATCGCTCAGAAAAGGACTTTGCTATGGAGCTGCTGGCCCAGAGCAAAAACAACGGGAAATCCCACCTGAGGGCTTGTTTCTGGTAAACAAGCCATGTTTGTCCGTGCTGCAGGTTCGGGATGGTTGGACAAGACATGTTCTGGTGCCACGCAGAGCTGCATCGGTCCTTGCCCGTCTCGGGGGCTGGCACAGGGGGACACGCATTTCTGGGTGGCCGAATCCAGCCCAGAACTCTGACACGTCACCTGCTCTCCCTGCGGCCAAACAGTTATAATGCAAATATAAATACATTCCCCCTGTTCACGAAGATGTTCTTTGTGCCTTTTCTATCCAAGGACTTACCAGCCTCGCTGCTGTGGTATTCGAGAGCCTCATGATCTTTAATGGCTTCTTTGCATGAGTAATGCATTTACACGCATCTCACCCAAAATGCTCTTTCATCCTCGCTGTGTGCCTTTCCTGCTTGGCACAACTCTCCAGCTTTATTCCCTTTTATCTGAGCTGTAGTCTGTGCTGGGATGACAAATGCCGCCCTTAATGCCAAAGGAAATGAGGCACAATTCAAACGCAGCACTTCAGAGACAACAACTGATCCAGGACATGCCTGACCCAAAACGCGGGGAAATGGCCTGGAGAGAGGCTACAAAAAGCAGGGGCACGAAGCCACGCATTGCAGGCAGCAATGGCATGGTCCCAGCTGCTTTTGCCATTGCAGATCCCTATATTTCAGCAAAGCTCGTGGGAGCTGAACCAGAGCTTCCGTGGGTTTTGAATGGGTGAACATGATGTTAACGTAGTAGAACCAGGGAGCGTGATGATTTTATAACAAACCTCTGGAGGTTAAGGGAGACAGAGCGCCCGGCCGCAGACCTGGATGCTCCAGTCCCGGTATCTCCAGCCAGCAGCACTCATCGATCACATAGGCAGTTAGTAACTACGTCGACATGAAAATCCTATTGATTTCCCCATTCCTCTGCTCCACAGTCTGCTCTGGTGAAAATGTTTCACTAAAGGCATTTTGGCAAGGCTCACCGGTCCTCTCCAAGCTCAATGGGAAAATACCCTCTTCAGCATCTCTCTGCTGACTCAGCTATCACAGCAGGGATAGGAAGAAATCTGAGTATTCTGGTCCATGGTGATGTACACATTTGCATCATCAGTGGGCAAAACCCACACTCAAGCAACTGGTTATTGCCCCCACAGTGATGCCCAGGTTCCTCTACATAGGACCCAGCCCAGGTCCCCAGGGCTGAGGTCAGACCTGCTCAACACTCGCATGATGGGTGCCTAAAAACACCAGAGGGTGCAGACACGAGTGGCGGCATTTTACCAGGTTGTGCTGACTCTCGCTTGGACCACGCCATTGCTCTGACTGATGGAAAAACTGCCTTCTCACCTCTGGGGAGCCAAAACCAGATTTTACCCAACCAGAGTGCTCGGTTGGAAATATTTTCCATTTTTTCCTTGCAGAAAGCATCTGGCCATGCAACTGAATCTCACGGTTAGAAGCTGATTTCCGAGCACCTCTGCAGGTTATTTACCTGCCCCCAGGACAAGCCAGTCTCCAGGATAAGAAAAGCAATGCAGCATCCGAACACCACCGTCACTAGAGATCAAGAACGGGGCCAGGGCAGGATTCAGCGCTCAGTACCTGACAACTGGTCCATGCTAGGAAATTGCCGGAAAAGGTATTTGTGCTCAAGTGCAAAAGCCAACAAGGCAAATCCTGGTAGTGTTAACCGACCCCCGTGCACAGCCCTCTGGACGCTCGCTCCTGCCAGCCAGGGACCGAAATCCCGCAGCGGGCGATGGCAAGGCTGCGGCGAGGGGACACCCAGCGGCTCTGGGATGAGGATGCTGAAATGGGAAGGGGCGAAGGTCCCTGGCGACAACTCCTGCAGCCGCCTGCAACCCACAGTGACCCCCACAGCTGTCTGAGCTGGCCACGCCAGCATGGCCGGGCTTCTGCAAGCCAGGAAAAGCCCCTCACAGCCCTCATTTTTCTCCCTGCTCACCCCTGCTATCTCTTGCTTCTGCCTCCAATTGGAATATTATCAAAATAAATAAACAGTGGATCTCAAGATGCAGCCGACAGAAAAAAGGAGCGAGAGCTGGCCATCCCTGTTGGACTGAGGGAACACAAGCCAATTCTCAGCAGCTTTTCAGGCCACACAAGGTTCAGGCATGCACTCACCATGTGCCGAGCAGAGCTTTGATGGAGAGCCACAGCTTTCTGCCATCTCAGATAATTTCTTTTTTTTTTTTTTTTCCTTTGGTGTAAAATAGCTTCAGCTTTGTGGATTTGGTTTTGGAGGCCTTTTTGTTTTCACCCCTTGTACAGATCTGCAAAGCCTGGTATTGTGTTTGCTGCTGACTGCTCTGGTGCACAGTCTGGGAAGCAAGTGCTCTGCACCCCAGCCTTCTCATCACGATAATGCTGATTAACACCTGCACTGCTAACGATGCAACAGGGTCAGGAGGGATGGAAGGAAAGGGGGGGGGGGGGCAGACCCCAAGGGAAGGGGCAGGGCGGGTCTGCACATGGAAAGCAGCTCCACAGATGAAAGCAGAGAGCACAAGGTAGTGCTCACATTCCTCCCACGTGTACACGTCCCACCGAGGGCCTGATCCTTCCCTGCCATTGGTGTGGTCCAGCTGGCCTCGAGCAGGACGGTCTGGGGAGCCTGCAGTAAGGATGCTGCTGCAGACAGGCTTTCCTTTCCAGCTCTGGGCAGCCTGCCGTGCAAACCCTGAGCATTCGTGCCGGCTGCAGCCCTTCGGATAGATGTGGGCACCATGGCAGGCAAGGTCAGTGCGTCAATCACTCAAGTCCCCAGCGAGGCTCTTCCTTCTGCACTAGTTTTCCATTTAAAACCCGCCATCCAGGTCAGATCGACGCCACCAAGCACCACCCAGCGCTGGGGGAAGGAAGCGAAGCCCAGGGACTGCTCCGTGCTCCCTCCCTGGATGGTGAGCGGTCAGGGAACGGTCCCATCCATCTCCCGCTCACGGCTGACAAGTGAAATTGCTTCATAGCCTTCCCAAAATGTGTGGAATGAAACCGAGATCTATTTTAACACATATTCAAAGGGACACTGTCAAGTAGTTTAGATCCAAAATGAGGGATTTTGTAAACAAACCAAGCAAACAAAAGACTTACAAAGCTTTATATTAATAGAAAAGTTATTGGGCTGCTTTTCTTTTTTTTCACACAGCAATAAAAGAAGGCTTTTTAAAAATTCCCCCTGCAGCGTTTGCAATCCAAACAAAACAGCCTTATTCTGACACATGAGAAACGAGCCCGAGGAGGAGCAAGGAGCAGGCGCCGCAGACGAGGCGCACGGAAGGCCGCTCCGGGAGCGGGGACGAGAAGCATCAGCCCCCCTGTCCTGCCTGTCCCCCTCGTCCCCGAGCTCTCCCTGCTCAGCCTGGCCTGGGCTGCCCATGAGGATGCTGCTGTCTGAGCACTGCAAACCCAGCAGGGCAAGGCCAGGGCAGGAATGAGCAAGGAAATTTGGGCTTGCAAACATGAAAAACATGGGTGCAATTTCTCCCTCTCCTCCTGGGCAGGCCAGCCTGCAGAGCAGCCAGCTGCCTCACGCTTCATTAAGCCCCCTGATCATTAGTGGTGGGTGCTGATAGCTGCAGAGGGCACCAGCTGAGGGGCCGGGTAGGTATCTCCTCGGTGCTGCCCCACAGCCGGGTTATGCTGGACCATCCCCTGCCTGAGCTCACGCCTCCTGCACCCACCAGCAACAGCTAAAATGATGTGTTTTCCATGGTTCAGGCTAGTTGTCTCAAACTGTGGAAAAAAAACCCACAAATTATGGGATCCCACCATCATACAGTCAGCACAGAGGGCTGCATGTAGCAGCTCTGCTCCCACACAGGGCTCGGATGGGTTAGGAACAGCCTGACTTCAGGTGTGGCTCTTGGGGAAGCAGGATGGAGAGGAAAGATGGGAGAGGAAAACGGTGCCAGCGGGGCAGACGCGGGATCCCTGCCATGCGACCTGCACGGCAGCTCCTCCACTGCTGGGATGCAGCTGGGAGGCGAGCGAAGACACACGGCAGCAACCTTGGGATGGGCCAGCAAAGCCCTTCCCAAATCCTGGCCCATGCACAAGCCCCAAGTGCTTTGGCAATGGGCAGACGCCTGCGTGGCTGCTCGGATGTAAGCCCTCGTCACTGAAGTTCACAGGACATTTGCCAATGGCCATCACAACAAAATTAAGAAGCTAGAAGAAACACTGCAAACAGAAAATCCCCAAAGCACCCCAATGCTTTAAAAAGTCCAGCTTGGTATTGCAAAAAAAAACCACAACTGCATTTTACCAGGAAAGTCAGCGTTTCGCAGCGAAGCCGCCCCACGGGCCAGCGGGCGCTGCTCCGCGCTCTGTCCCAGCAGAACACGCTCACTTCAAACCTCAGCAAGGACTAAAGTCATGTCAGCTCCTTCCAGAGCAACTCAGTCTGCTGAGGGACAAAATAAGGCAAAACCTCAGCACCTGCTGCAGCTTGGGAAGCGCAGCTCTCGGGAGCAAACTGCTCCCGGCCGAGTAGAGCAAATTCAGCTCCTGCTGGTGCTGGGATCCCGCCCTGCCCCGGGCTGTTGGCAGCCGGGCAGCTCTGCAGGAGCAAACCCACCGGGACGGAACCGCGCTGGCAGCGGGGGCACGTCGAGACGCGGCTGGGACGCGTCGCGCCTGGATTTCGGCATCTTTACTGGCCCAAGGCAGCGTCACCTCCACCGCACCACATCTCCGACCTGTCCCCACAGTCCTCCGGTGCTGCCTCGCCCCACGGCATTGCTGCCCTTCGGGTGCTGCGTGCAGGCGGGAGCACCCAACGCCTCTCCCAAAACGGGGAAGCCCCAGCTCTCTGGCGTTGTGCAGGCACGGGAGATGCTCGGAGAAGCCGCAAACAAAGCTGTGCTTAGCCGGGTCCCAGGCTGCAAAATGAGAAAGCTGTTGCAATTTACACTTTAAATGAGTTAATGTTCATGAAGTGCTCTTGTATCAGTGCAGGCGGTTGTCAGAGCCAACGCAACAAAATGCTAATTCAGCTCCGCAATCAATGGTGCCTTTCTTAGAAGTGGCTGGGTAATTATGTCTAAACAGAAATGAGTTTTTTAAAGAGGTAAACAGCTGAAATTCATTACCTCTCTCTCCAGTTATCTGGAGTAAATTGGCGACATTGGCAAACGCAGGAGGTTTCTGAGCACTGCAAAATTTCCAGAGGTGCTCGAGTTCAACGGGAAGAGGGGCCCAGGCTCTCGCCGGGCTGTCTGCAGCAAACAGCTCGGAGCACAGGTCTCCGCAGATGCTGGCAGCACCCAGGGCAAGCAGCGGGGCAGAGGAAGGAGCCACAGCTGAGATTAACCCCTGCCAGCCCCAAGCACATCCCAGCATGCTGGAAGAGGGCTCACAAACACGGGAAGAAGAAACCACAAACTATGGCTGCCAGAAAATCCACCAAGGTGACACAGGTTCAAATGAGAACTGCGAGAAAATCAATGTCCTCGTGCTGTTACTCTGCAGGACGATTAAATAGCCAAAAAAACCCCAACAACCGTGGTTTTGCATCCAAGAGGTTGACCTGGGCTGCCCATGGGAGGTTTGGGTACTGCTGGCTGCCACAACATGGCCGGGACGGGCACAATGCTGCTCTCCGTGCTGGATTGCACCGGTGTGAAGGAGGTGTGCAGCACCAGAGGATGCGCCAGGTCTCCAAGACGGTATTTATTTAGCAACGCCTTGCCCATAGAATAAAAAAGGTCAGTTAGAGGTATTTGGAAAGATTGCAGCAAACTCAGGTCTTTCTTTCAGAGGACATTACTCATCTGGCTTCCCCATCTAATAAACACGCCTCGGTATTAACAAGGCCCCTCCTCAGCACCACTTACAGCTTTAAAAAGAGCGTCTTGGCAAATCACTGGGAAAAACGATCACAGCCTGGGATGTACACGGATGTTAGCAAAGCTTGGGGAAAACACATAAAACTCAACCTCTTGGTTTTTTTCAACGTGCACAGACAGGAAGACGCCGCAACGGGCCGGCAGCACCCGGCGGGGACAGGACCGGCTCTGCTCTGACTGCAGCCACCGCTGCCATGGGTCCGGCCCCAGCCTGCTCCTCCTGAGCCGCGCAGCACTGCAGCGAGCCAAGGGAGAACACATACTGACCTGGATGCTGCAACGAGCTTGCGGAGGGTTTTCGCTGCTAACTGCTTTTTACTTGGGCTCAACGGTTATAATATTTGGTGGGTGCTTGCAATGGATTGCTGAGCATGACAGCTAGCTGCCGGCAGCTTCTGCAAACCAGGCTTTAAATTTTGAAACAGATCAGCTGGGTTTGAACCAAGCGCCGCTCCCCGTTGCATTTGACTCGTGAGGGTGCTGCAGCGCTGAGGTGTTCTGCTCTGACCACTCACGGACGTTTTAGCGTTGAGCTGCAGCAATGCTCCACAGCATTCAGGCTTTAGTACTTGGTCAAGCACGCCTGTGAACTCCAGCGGCTTTGGCCCCAGTCCAGCAGAGCACTTAAACATGCCTTCTCCTGCTGATTTCTCCCAGGCTTAGAGATACTTAAAGCGCTTCGTGATCCTCCAGGCGGCAGGGCAGGGAACGCAGGGTGCGCCTGACACAGCGGGATGGGAGGACGCGGAGCTGCCGCTGGTGGGGAGGAGGACGGGGTCAGCAGCAAGCGGCGGGACAGGGGGGGACCCCGCTGGTATTACCTGCACGTATTTCAGGGGAAGTCAGGAGCGAGGAAGCATATAATGACGCTAATTGGCGGCGCCCAGACAATTAACCCAAATTTCACAACTTCTGCCAGCGCAGTTTTCTTCGCCTCAATTTCTTTTCTTCTAAAAAGTACCTTTGGTTTGTTTTCCAAGAGCAAATGCGCCCAGGGCTTTCAGCTCTAATTGAGCAATTCTGTCGCAACGAGGAGACGCCAGTGCGTTGTGCAGCAGGACAGCGGGGCTGAGCGAGGAGCCACCCACATCTGGCATCTCTCTCATTCAGCAGCAGAACGGAGATAAACCACGGTGTTCACGTAAAAGCTAAAGGAAGCACACAGATGCAGAGGGGTTTCCAGGCTTAGCGCAGAAGCTGGAAAGCAATAAATAAAAGCAGAAAGCAGTGATTCCCACCTCGGGTTGGTCTTTTCTAGGGGCACTCTGGGCTATACGTGCAGACCCCTTTTCTTGCACGAGAGAACTGCCCATCATGACATGGATATAAAAACAAACACAAGAGCAGTAGCATTTCATATGCAAGCACAGACGGGTGCTTTGCTGGGACTTTGCAGGGCTGCGGTGAGAAATTTGCTTCACTGCGTTGAACACCCCAACAACTTTTCCAGAAAGAAAAATATTTTGCTGTCTCCAGACTGCATCGAGTAAAAATAACTTTCAATGCCCCTTTCAATTAGCAGGGCTGAAAACGTGCATCTAATTGTGCCTTTCTTGCCTCAGATCAACTCTGAGGAAGCGGCTCAGGCAGCCCAGCAGGGGCTGCAGGGCGAAGGGAGAAAGATTTGGGGGAAGAAGGGAGAGGAAGAGCTTGCAATGGCAGGGTCAGGGCAGCACGGGTGGCGGGGACCGGTGCAGAGTGGGGTTCAGAGCTGTGCAACCCGCGTCTGAACGGGCGAGGCTGACAATTCGGAGGCTGCTCTAGCTCTAAGGCACGTGGGGAAATATATTTAACTTAGAAGAAATCCAAGAAGAAATTAACCATTAGCCTGTGGACTAGACTTCATTAATTGCAACAGACAAATTTAGGCTTAGTGCTTCGTTGGCCAACAAACTGCTGGAAAACATTTAATTAAAGAATTGACAGGGAAGTCTTTAACACCCAGGACGGACGGGTTCCCGGGCACCGTGCACCCGCAGGGAGCTGCTCCGTGCCACTGCCTCCCCGGGGGCTGCGTCCCCGCCGGGGGGCACAGAGCCCACACAGGAGGTGACCCCCGGGGAGCCCCACAGCAGCGCTCACTCTTGCTCTCCCTGGCTGTCACCTCTCCTTTTCTCTCTGGGCGATGAATAATGAGAATAAAACCAAGAAAGAAAGCGCTATGACAGTCAATTAGTGCCTTTGTGATTAACCACCCAAAAGCAGCCCCTGCTCAAAACGCCACTCGATGCATGTTTAAACGAAACTGCTCCGCTGGATCCCTTGATGGATGTTTAACCAGGAAGATAAAGTACCTGCTGATTTATTTTCTTGTTTTCTTATATAATTGCAGCTTCCCAAATGCTAATGACTCTGCACTGTACAACCGCCAGCAATATTTGCATATGAGCCTTGCTTTTGTACGGGCGAATGCACTTGGCTCTTGCTGGTGGAGGTGTTTTGGGAAGCAGCAAGGCTCTTTGCAGACAAAGGCAAGATGCTCAGCCCCCGAGGCTCTCTGCGCGGGGTGACGAAGCGGGGACAAAACGCGAGATGCACACCACCGTCTCTGAAGGTTTAGGAAGGGAAATGGCTGCCAGGGTCCCAACCTGAGCTGGCACCAGGAGCCAGGGCTGCGGGAGGATGCTGAGCCCCCTGGCAGCCCTGGGAGGTCCTGCCAGGCCCAGCCTGGGCCAAAGCACCCGAAGCGAAGGCAATCCGTGCTTCCCATGCACGTGAACACCATGGAAAGGACAAAACCCATCCTAAGGAGAGAGGGAAGAGCTCCAAGGACCAATCTTTCCCCAGCATTCAGTAAAAGGTTTTGCCACTCCATTTAGCACGCGGGGAAGAGCAGGGTACCCACAGCACGCAAAGGCCACCCTGTCCCTGGCGGTGGCTGCGTACGTTCCGATCACACACCGAAATTACACAAACCTCGTGAAGCCGCCCACCCGCACACGGCAACCAGGCAGCCCTGACACAGCACCAAAACTCAAAGAAGAAAACGCAGCATCTGTAGTTGAGGTGAGCAAAGTGTTAAACCCTGATTATTTCAATGCAAATTTCTCTTTCTCTTTGTATTCATTTGATAAAATAGTCTAATTTCTATCAATCTCGTTTTTACCAAATCCACATAACTCGGTACAGAGCGCATCTCCCTCTGCACAGTGCTGCTGCTTCTCTCTGCACAGAATTAGTGGCGATGGGCACAGGGACGGGACACAGCCGGTGTGCTCTCCTTCACAGTGGGGTTTGCATAAACCACTGTGTGCTTCAATTTCCCCAGCTCTACAATCAGGAGGAAGTGAACAACTTATTTTTCAAAGTGCTTTGAACTCATTTAATAATAAACATAAGTAAAGCCTAGGTATCATTGCTTAAACTTCTTCAATTTACCCCCCAAAGTTCTGACTTTTCCCCTTGTCCCCACCTAACTTTACCAGCTAAGCAGTCTGGGACCAGACCACCAAAGTCACTTTAGCCCATCTCGTCCCCCCGGATTTTTCCCAAACATACACTAGCATCACATCACAATGAACCACGACCACCACCAGGACCCAGCGCCGCTACATCCCTGCAGCACGCTCATACACCTCGTTTTGGGGTTACGTGGGCTTTCAAACAAGGGGGGATTCTCTCTCCTGACGTTTGGGTTCTCCTGAGTTATAATGCTTCCTCCCAGGCTTTCTCCTCTTGTAAAGTCTCAGGGATCCTCACTGTAACTAGATTCAGTTCTCAGACATGTAAACACTTGTGCTGTTCTCTGCGATCCTACTGCATTCACTGACACCTTCACACTCCTCAGTGACGAAAACATTCAGACAAACGAGCCAGACCCGCCTGAAGTCATTCTAACTCTTGGGGGAATCCGGCCACCGCAGCTTCCCCCACATCAGTGGTCCCAGGTCTCACTGCAAAGCCGTGACCGAAGCAGCCTGACTGCCGCGATGCTCAAACACAGCTTTTTTTTTTTTTTTTCCCTGGAGAGCTGCATCTCTGGGGAAGTTAAAGTCTACCTGAAGGTTTGCAGAACTGCACCATGAAATGAGCAAAAAGTTGTTTCTCTCCATCAGACCTTGTGTCGGTCTCACACAGTGCTGATGCTGGAGCAGCTCAGAAGAAGCCTCCAGCCCACGTGCCACTTCCAATAAAATATTTAGAAATTTAGAAATGTTTTATGAATATGTATTAAATGATTATTAGAACCAATGACTGCGCATTCTTTAAGAGCTTATTGTAAATCATCACGCAATAAACTACATCAAAAATAAATTCTCAACCACTGATACTCTAATAAGCACCAATAAAAACACATAGCAGAGCTCGTTGTGCTGCTGAGCAGAGGTACGTGCAGCTTTAATGAACTAATTTAAGTGTGTTCGGCACCTCCAGCCTGCAAACACTCGTGCACAACTGCAGCCCCGTGCTTGCGACCCCAGGTTGTGCAGGGGCAGGAGAACCCCGCGGGCGTTACAAACGCTGCAGGCTTCATGGACTTGTGGGTGGTCGGGCAGGGAAGGACAAGCACCGGGCTGGGCCACCGGTTGCACAAGAAGCCTGCTTCCAAGCAGGGTTTCGCCAGCTTTTGTGCACAACAAGCAATTATTCTCTTGCAATGCAGCAGCTCTGCAGCCGCTGCTTCCCCGGCGCAGGTCGTCCCTCGTTGCAAGCACACGGCAGGGGCACAGGCATCGCCCCCCGGAGCCTTTTTCCTTTTCCTGATTTCTTATTTGGCAAAATAAGTTTCTACAGAAGATGACTTTCTGTAATGGTAAAAGAATCTGGCTCTTCACTAAAAAAAACACTAGATGAAATTCAAAAGATTTTCATCAGTTGGCAACTGGAAATCACAAGATTGTTCAGTGGGAATTTTTGTTCAAATCCAAGACATTTCATTCCGCTGATTTGTGGGTTGCTTGTTGTTTTTCCCCCTCTGCAAAATTTGCCTATGAAGCCCACTTGTAGAGAAGGAACAAAACCCGCTGCCACCAACATCCCTGTTTCTGCTTTTCCCAACCACTGCTCGGGAGCAAACTCCTGACCTTTCAAGCTGCAGAGAGCTGTAAGATTACAGCAATGCCAGATACTGCTTTCAAAAAAAAGCTTCTGGCATTTGTCTCCAAGGACCCCACCATCTCCCGGCTGCCCCTGCAACTGCTCGCTGGTCGTTTCAAGAGAACCACACCAATTCCTGCAGCTGCTCCGAGGAGAAGCAGCCGGAGCAGGGGCACTGCCTCTGGGCTCAGGCCGGTGTCCTGCGCCCGAGCCCCAGCGCTGGGGCTGTTTCTGGTCAATTATCTGGAGAATTGCAGCATCTGCCCTTGGCTGGGGGGAGAGATGAGCGCGCCAAATTTCTAGATATTTTGCAATCCTAGGTTTTATGAGTCTTTATTGCACTCTCCTCTGAAAGCAAACAAACAATTTGTAAGGCAGAGGAGCTGGCCAAAATGCTGCCAGCTGCCTTCCAGGTGAAACAGAGAGGAGAAATACCTGCAGACCGCAGCAATGGGCTCCGGGTCCTTTAGATGAGAGACTGGGAGAGGGCTCGGCAAAGCGCGGGGGAACGCGGTGCAGGTGGCTCATCAGAGCTGCTTTCATGTTGCAAAACTACTTTACCTCAATCATTTCTCTCAATACGGAATTTCGCCATGCAGGGAGGAGCAGACCGTGTCTGGGCACGGATGCCAAATCGCATTTTGATTATACCTTTAGTTCCCCAAATGAAAGGGACCGAAGCAGCACCTGTAATTTGGCTCTGGTCGCAGAGTCCAGCTGGTGGAGAGGGCTGGAGCCGGCTGCTGGGAGCTCGCAGGAATTTGTGCCTTTCGATGGAGTTATTGAGAGAAAATGCAAAATAAAAAAATACTCTGGTGGGAAATTCTAGCCTGTATTTTTCTTGACCGGGTGGGAGGAGAACACTTAGAGGGTGAGTGTATCTGAGGGCAGTTTGATGGAGCTCAGGTTTTTATTGATGGTCTCACTCCAGTTACTCTCATACACTCCCTCCTATCATTTTATCCACACACCTGCGTGAGCCTTCTGCGAACCAAGAGGGAAATGTTCATTAAGGCAACAGGACCGTTTTTCCCAGTAGCAGGGGTTCATCCACCACCGCCGCACGGACGGACGCAGGGACAAAGCAGTGGGTCCCGACAGACGTCCACGCCCTCCCTGTCAGCCCCAGTGCTTCCCAGGGAGCCTCGCTCCTCGCAGGAAATGTTTCTATGTGGGGAAATCAATCCAGGGAAAGAAAAAGGCATAAAAACAGTGCAAACGGCTTTCAGAGCTGAGAAGAGCCCCTATTCACCTGGGAAGTCCGTCTGTCCTCCCTGCACACAGACACCGGCATCGGCCCAGCGCGGCTGAGAGGCACGCACAGCCTGAGGAAGGGTTGTAAAACAGCCAGATGTCAATGGCGAAATCATTCACCAGCAATCGGTCGTAGCCCAGCACAGACCTGCCTGGCACCGATACATCAACCGGTCCCTCTGGGACTTAAGCAATGATCTGTCAACTATTGCAGCACGCTACTTGTCCTGCTTCGTCTGGGAACTGAAAGTCAAGCCTTCCCCCTCTCGGAAATCGGTCTCGCCGAGACCGCTGTGCCAGCAAACAGCACAGTGTGCTTGGGACACGGCGTTAACGTCACTGAGCCTGGGGGGCTCCGAGCTCTGAGCTTTTAGTTCCAGCGGCAGTGCTGCCTCCAGCAATTAGCACTCCGGTAATTGGGTAGGCAAGTATCGAGCACCAGCAGGCTGATCTGATAATCATGTGGCCCGAAATGGGAGGAGGCAGGCTCACGGGTGATGCAGGAAAAGACATTTCGCACCGGAGCTTTTCCGTGGTGCAGCTCAGCACCGGGAAATGCTGCTAAGGCTCCAGGTGGGAGCCTCGCGGCTGGAAGTGTCCCCGCTGTCCTGCCCGGGGGACCAAAGGGCTGAGCAGCACCAGTGATGGATGGTCCCCGTTCACCCCGACAGAAGAAGCCACTTCTGCACTTTCTGTCCAACCTGCGCTGCGTGCGCTTTGCTAAACGTAGTGTCAAGTCTGGGGACACCTGAAGGCATTAAGTGACCCTGACATTAAAATCAAGCAAAAAACTAAACCCAGAAATCCCCCGTGCACTGAATTTGCTGCGTTTATACAATTTGGCCAGAGTTAAGTCAGGAACAACAGAAGTGAGGAGCGAAGGCTTGCTGCGTGGGGTCTCCAGGCCTGGAGGTCCCCAGCCCAGCTTTGCATCCTGGATGGATGGCTCCGGTGAACAGTCACATTTTGGGGTTTTCATCCACGCACACAACCTGAACCCACTCGGCTGCTCCGATAACGTCACCAAAAGCCATGTTTGCCCCATTGTGATGCCTGTAAACCTGGCGTAAGTGCGAATCAGATTTCCCAGCTTTCTGAAAGGCAACGCCGTGGGAGGCTGGAAGCCGGTGCCTGGGGAAGCTTGCAGAGGAGCATCTGCTCCCCTCCGTTCGCAGCACAGCCCATCAATCCTGCGGAGCAACGAACGCAGAAGTGCCTCCAAATCTATATTAACCTGAGTTAATGTGGCAGCCCCGGACAGCACCGGCATACAGCTCAATCAAAGTGTCAGGATGTGAATGAAATTAGGATTTGATGAAATTGCATTTATAGCCCAGCAGTGACAGCAAGGGCATGTGCATATGTATCCTTTTCTCCTCTCACATGCCTTGCTATAGCAGTCAGAGATCAATTTAAGGAAGGCTCCAGGAGCCAAGCAGTAACAACAGATCTCACTTTTCCATCTTTTGTAAGGACACAGCAATGGCTTGTTCAGGGGAGCTTAGGAGATATCCGCTGCCAATTAAACCTAAATATCCGCTTATGCTTCTTGAAACCCTGCAGATGGCTAACAGAAGAGGACAAAAAAAGGACAAACTTCTCAAATCCTGGATCTTCCCCAAGCTTCAGTTCTGGCTCCGAAGGTCACATGGCCCCTTTATCCTCACCAGGACGGGGCTGATCTCCATCAGCAAAGTCATCAGCCCCAAAACCATGCTGTGGGACTGCTAAGGTGTGGCTGCACCATGGCAGGTGAGTCTTGGCTTGGGAGCTTTTGCCCAGGGATGCATTGCCCCGCAGAGGCGTGCCTGAGTCCTTGGTGCCAAGCTCAAGTTCTCCTTCGCCCTCATTAAAAGCCTCGAGTTCAATTTGTCAGCATGCAGATAGTCACCCCCAAGATGCTCCAGCCTGGTGCGGAGCTGCGGACAGCCAAACCTGAGCTTTTGTACCCTGCAGTTTGCCAACACAAAGCAGAAAACGCTGCACACTGCAGAGGAAAACACATAGCACAGAACCCTCCACAGCCACCATAAATTCTTTTGAAATATTAATATTAATAATTAACTATGTTCCACTGCATTATCTCTTCTCATCCCCCTTCAATGCAACTTTCTTGTCTGGCAGATTTGAAAGTGAATGTGAGTGGCATAAAATGTTAATACTTAGGGACAACATAAAAGCATCCCACCCCTTCCTTTATCCATCTCATGATTTATTCTGTTTTTACATTCTCCCTACAGTTGTTTTGCAATAACAAAGTTGCATCTTTCACAAAACACAGATATACACGTCCACTTTGAATCGTGACTAAGCAGTCCATTGAAGGATTAAAAATAGGGGAAAAAAAACTCTGATTCTTTCCCCACTGACAGAACCCAGCATATTAAACTTGAGACCAAGGCCACGGTAGAGAAGAACATTTTGAAGCTGCAGAAAGTACGTGCCAAAGGAGACGGGGCTGGTTTGGAACATGGGGCAGTTGGGAAGAATGTTTTTTGTTGCTTTCCTGCTGTTCTAAGAAGTGTTTGAAACATCAACAACAGACTCAGACTAAGGCACCGCAAGGCACTCCGGGTTTCCTGCCTGAATTTGATCAGCAACCAGAGCTGCTCTCCCTCTTCCCAAGCTCCAGCAAACCTGGGCTATGACCTGTTGTGGGCTGGCGAACAAACCTCCCCCACCTTTCAACAGCCACTTTGCTAAGGTCAGGGGTGTTTGGCTTTAAATGAAACGCTCATCCCAACACCTGGACAGCCAAACCCCGCCATGGCCCCCCAACCTGACAGCGACCCGCAGCCCCCGAGCCGGCTGCTCCTTCCTTATCTCGTTTCTCATCCTGCATCAGACAAGCGTCTCGTCTGGTTCCTATGGCACCCAGCGCCCGAGGGACACGCTTGGGCCCCCCTGGGCACCACAGGACATCACAGGTGCGAAGACGCAGCACGCCCCGCTTGTGCAAGGACCAGGTGGTGAAATAATCCCACCCGCAGGGAAAGCAGCGTGCGAAGCCAGGGCCACGCACCGCGGCTGCAGCTCCTCGCTGGAGCCGATACTACCCAGCCGTCACATTGTCCTACTTCAGAGGTTTTATCATCATCATCATCAGAAGGGAATGACTTTGGTCTCTCCCTCTCAGCAGCTCTCTTATCTGCCTTTTGCATTGCTTTAATCTGTTTGCTTGTTTGTTTGCTCTTTCTCCCCAGCTGGAGACAGAGGCTGACCTGACGAATATTTGCATTCCAGCTCAGAGTGCTTACAGAGGCCTCCAGACCTCCTGGTCCCAAGCAAATGGAAAATCTTTGCATTTAAGAAAACCCTAAGAAGTCCCTCAAAGCCACTTGCCCGCGGTGCCGCGTGGCTCACGAAGGGTGCGTGAGGACAAGTGCTTGCAAAGCCTCGGGGTGAAGCAACCCGCTCTGCTGCGTGGAACAGCCTGGTTCTGGGTCTGCTGCTCTCGATGCTTTTCTGCACTCGTCATTTCTTTAATTAAAGTGGGATTGCGCCATTGCGGCGGGAGGAAAGCAAGAGCCTGATACCCTTTCCAGCAATCCCAGGAATATTTGCAAGGGAGCTCTGTTTTTCGTTGGTTTGCAAGAAGCTCGTGCCTACTGAGGAATTTTACTAAAAATACTGAGAGTGTTTTGACATTGAATGGTGCCAGAAATACACCCAGTCCGCGGCGTAATGAGGGAAGCATATGCTGTGCTCCATTTCAAGGTCTTCTCCAAAAGCTGGGCTGGGAGTTTGGGGGTGGAGAACGCGCTTTAAAATAGCGTTTTGCAAAGTTCTGGGGAGGTTGTTGGCAATAGAACATGTAATTCTGGGAACGTCTTAGCAATTAGAAGTGACTAAGTGCAAGAGGAGGATTTCCCTCGTTACCTCGATCGGGTTTATGAACGCGGCGTCGCCTCCTGCCCGCACCATGCCCCACGTCCCCGAGCTCACGACTCCCCACGTGCATGCTTGCGCTTGTGCGGCACCATCAATCTTGTGCCTAATTGCTTCTGACAACCTCCCATCGCTACCTAATCACTTGTCACCTTTAAGTGACAATCTTCTCTTTGATTTTTTTTTCCTTCTCCACGGTGCGTCACCCACTCAATTAAAGCTCAGCTGCTCGTCCTGTAAAAATTAACACAGCTGCAGGGACAAAGCTGGATGCAGCCCAGGGTCTTCGCTCCCAATCTGCTGAGCAAGGCTCAGGTGGACACCTGAGGAGCGATCCTGCCTTCTTGCTATTCCCTGGCTATGCCATTAAAAGCAGCTGTTTTATTTTTTTTTTTCTTGAAAACAGAAAGTTTCCTCTGAGAAAACCCCTCAAAGATGGTTCATAGCTTTGTACCAAGCTCAGCATCCCTCCTGCAGCATCCGTGTGACCTGGCTGCAGCCAGCATGGGCACGAGGACACTGCAAGCAAGGGGGGACAGCCTGAAGCAGGCAGAGCTGAAGCCTGGTGGGCAGGAGGCAACGCTCCATGAGCCCTCCCTGCAGAGGGGGCCCTCAGCTCTCAGTTTGCAAGGCTTATTACAGCCTGGCACTCACTATTACTTTTTTTTTTTTTGGTAATTATGGGATGAGGGTCTTAATGCAGCACATGGGAGGGGAAATAGCAACGCTGCAGCCTCCCTGGTCTAATTGGTCTTAAGATCTGGGGAGGAGAAAGGGCAGGAGCATCTGCTCTTTCATTAGGGAACCAAGCAGGGAGCGGGTGAGGAGACGCAGAGAAAGGGACTTCGATTTCTCCAGCATTTTATCTGAATTGAAGGTTACAGACTGACAGCTCCGAATGAGGACTTGCCAAGTGTTGGCCTCCTTGTTGTCAGAGCCTAAGAAAGCGTGACAGAAGTGGTGGGTGTGAATTTTAATGTTATATTTTGCCTGATCTTGGGAAAGCTTCACTCGTTTGCATTTGAAGTTCCTTAGCAAATTATTCTGACTTTACTTCTTTCTTTTTTTCCAAAGAGCAACATCTGGAGTGCTACAACCACCACACCAATTTTTAGGCACCTCTGAAGGATGGGAAGGGGTAGAGAAGAGCCTAAATAGCTAAACATCAGACCTAAATGGCAAAAGCCATCCCGGTGTCCTGAAATCTGCTATCATCAGTGTTAGGAGTGAAGAACGAGTGCCATTTATAGGAGCCTGGGGCTTCAGCAGGACTTGAGCTCACAAGCGCTCCAAGTGCTTTAGAAAAACTGAGGAACCCCCCCCAGCAGCGGCCTCCTCCCACAGCCGGCTGTGCCACGTGGGGACGAACGCGCAGTGAGGGCCAAGAGAGCAAGGAGCGGTGTTGGGCGCCGGATTTTGGGAAACGCCGTTTCTCAAACTAACGCCATCGGTGCGGGAGCCCTGCAAACCTCAGGCCCCGTCAGTCCCACAGCACACTGCCCTCGCTGTGCTACAAGCCCGTACATCAAAAATAATCACCGTATGCATCCCCAAGCTAAATCTAATCAACTTTTTAAAAAAGAAACACCCAGTTTCTGCAAGAGCACGGCCATCACGTGGGGACAACACGCTGCTCTGGGGGGGTCTGACAGATCGAGCACATACAAATGTGAATGCAGCAAGCGACCCAACAGCTTCCAGACAAACATGGAGGGCCGCCCTGCAGGGATTATTTTATTTTAGAGTTTCCCAAGCCCATTTATAAAATCCGTTACCACACGCAAAGGGGAACAGAAATGTTCATGGGGCTGCTGATGGCTGGCAGCAGCGTTGGCGCCCGTGGTGACACTGCCACACACGTATTCTGCCCGTCACCGCCTGCCTCCGGCCACTGCTGCAGCCTGGCTGGACTTTGCTGACGTCTCACCTTGTTTAATGTGAATTTTTAATCAAGCAAGAGAAAGAGAAACAGTAACATAGTGAAGGAGTACATGCAAGGAGATACGCTCAGGAAGCTTCTGCAAAGAGGCGCAGAGGTTTCAAGCCTCGGACCTGAGTTTCCACCACAAACTTCCTCCCCATCACCCAGCAGCCCTTTGTCACCCTGCGTTTGATGGGTTGGCATGAAAAATCCTGAATTAATCTCAAAAAATTGAGGTCATTCTCGCATATTTCCAAAGAATGCATTTCCTAGCTCTCCTGCCACATCCACACAACAGTAACTGCTTTCCTCAGATTTTATCAACATCTGTGGAATTTTGAGACACCCATCGTTTCTAATGCCACAGAGCATGTTAGAGCCGTTTCTGTAGCAGATGGCTTCTCACAGCCTGGTCTGCTCAGCCTGATTCAAGAGGCCGTAGAAGAACGAGGTTGTAGTGGAAGAAAAAAGAAAAGCCATCTTCATCGAGACACCGAGGTTACAACAGCTCCGTGCCGAGCTCCCAGCTCACCCGGCTCCTCCTGGCCCTTCGGGCTCTGAGCACACAGCCAGCCGGCCACCTCGCAGGGACAAAGCAATGACCATTTTTAAGACCCGCTCCAGCCCTGATCTGCAGCCATTCCTCATCCCAAGGAATACCTCAAATGCATCCCTTGTGCTCACACTGCTTTCGGATGGAGCGAGCAGCTCTGGTTCCTCCATCGCGTCACCAGGGCTATTTTCTCCCTGCAGTGCCCTTATCTTATCCGCTGTGGTTCCTTTTGCTGGGTTACGATTCAATGCTACCGAACGAAAAAGCGGTAGCCAGGTCTAATTTATTGAACCAACTCCTTTCCATGGCTCTCACTGCGCACACCGCCTCAGATGAACAATGAATAAGCTTAAAGAACAATACTCGCTCTTAATTAAATGGTGCTGCAAAAAATATGCATTGGTGTTGGCCCACGGCCATGCTGCTTAAGATTTATTAAATTTGACAGTTTAATATGCTCTGAATATCTGTGCTCCTTCATAAGTAGTGCTCAGAAAACAGTTTAAATATGCTTTCAATTTAATTATACTTCATGCCTACTTCCCTCGTTGTCAGCAGGCTGGTGTGCCGTGAGCTGACCTCGCCTGCAAAGCCCGTGCCAGGAGGGAGGCTGGGAAAGCCACGCCGATGTGAGCCGGGATGTCCCCAGGGCACGCGTGGCACAGCTGGCTCGTGTGACCGCGGCCACCTCCAAGCAGCCTCGGCCAGGGCCACGGACGCTGTGCTACCAGGACGGACCCGATGGTGCCGGGAGCTGCTCCCGCAGCCGCGGCGGTGACAAAGCGCTGAAACGAGCGGCGGGGCTGGGGCCAGCCTTGTGGCGCAGTTGGCAGGCGCTGGCATCTTCTGGCTCGGAAACAGCAGGGGCTGAGCGGGCGCAGAGACCCGTCCGCACGGGAACAGGGGCTCACCAGGAAGGCTCGCCGCAGCACGCCTGTGCCGCTGGTACAAACGGGAACCCAGGCTCCAGAGCTATCAGCCGTGAGGCACAGCCTTGATTCAACAAAACACGGGGCACGCGCCTCGCTTCGGTGCGTAACGTGCCATCCGCGGGGCTGCGCGCTGGGCCACGGCTGCAGGAACACAGCGTGCGCTTAAGCCGGGGGTGGAGACGAGGCCCCAGGGAGCAGCCTCAGAGCTCACAAAAACGAGGACTTGAAAACAACGGCCCCTTCCCCCTTACTTGGAGATGTCTTTGAACGCTGACGGCAAAGCGACAAAGTTGCCAGCGCTCAAGTCACCGATAAATTAATTATTCCTACTTTTGGAAGAGGGATATCTAATTTAATCAAACACACTTCAAAAAGCACTAATTGCTGTGGAAGAGCCTATCAGTTACCCAAAGGGCAACTACTCTCTGAAAAGCAAAAGAGGTGCCTTTGCTTTCATCCCACCACCGTCACCTTTCATTACTTCTGACAGCTACTAATGACACTGTGGACACGGAGAAGCTGCCCCATAATTACGAACCATCTTCTAGGGAGCCAGGAAAAGGCAAATAGGAAGCTGAAGACACGCCGTAGTATTTCCCTTGGGTGTTGTGAGCTGGTGGCAGTCCCAGCAGTGACACACACGTTGATCTGAGTCGTGTCTCCCTTTTCAAATCGGCAGTGCCCATCCGATGAGCTTCGGGACCCAGGTCCCTGCCTGGAGGACACCCTCACCCAACCCACGGCAGCTGAAGACAAGCACCATTTGGGGGGAATTGTCAGGACTGGGGGAAAAAAGTCCTGAAAAATTCTGCGTGTGCATTTTTACAGATAAATGAGGAATTTGGATTTGGAGAGCTTTAAGATTATATCAGAGAGACGGGTGAGCTTATGGAAGCAGACATAATAAGCCCTGTCCCTAGATTACTTTACACCAGTGGAGGATTGTGGCCTGTGGCTTTCCTTTGTCTGTGAATTGCTGCTTATTTTTACAGCGCTCTGCTATTACAAGGAGCGGTAATAATAACAATAACAAGTAGGCATTTTATTTTTCCCAGCACCTTCTTTTCTGCACAGCATTTGCCACGGTCTGGATTCACCGCCCGTCCGTCACCCAGCAGCATGGCACGGCTGCGATGGGTTCACCCCTACAGAACCTTGCAGAAAGCTCCTCTGGAAGGGACTGCCCGCCCGCTCAGCACGAGGGAAACGGGACACAACGGGGTCGGGCACAAGACTGCCCGGCGCTGCCCGGCTGCTGCAGCATCTCCCCGCGGAGCCGAGAGCAGGCAGGAGGGAGGCGGAGGGGGCACGGGAGAGGCGCTGGTGCTTCCGCACCGGCCCAAGAGCTCAGCAAGGCGGCCACGGAGAGTGGATGCAGCCACGGCCGCGGCGATGCAGAGCTCACCCCCTCCTGCTCCCGTCACCGGTCACCAACGAGCTCTTCAGCAAGGAAATCCCGCGACGTCACGAGCCGACACATCGCGGGCCGGCAGCACGGTGCAGCTTAGCACGGTAGGTCCGGAGATAGGGCTAAAGCCGACTGCAGGAGCTCTCCTTTCCCACCCTCATTACGGAGCGCTTGTACTACTGTGACCCCAGGGGCACCAAAATTCTTCCTTTTATGGCCCAGCAGCCTCACTCTGTGCTAAATCCAGTGTACTTTGGGAAACTGACTGGCCCAGTGTCGTCATAGCCTGGCCTTATTTAATCATGCTAAAAGCCACAGAGATAGTATTATTCTGGATTAGAGATGAATAAGGCTTTTAAAAACAAACTCAAACCAAACCAATCTGCTTACAAAAAAAAGCATTACAATAAGCAAAAGTCAAATTGTTGTTGCTATCAATTGCACTCTAAACCAATAAAACTTGTAAGGGCTGAACTGCTGGGGCATGGGAAGGCTTGTGGAGGAGATGATCCTTCCCCAAGCTGCAGCGTTTCTAATCACAGGGCAGATAACAGGTAATTTGGGTCAACGCTTAAGACATTAAACCATTGCTACAAACCTTCTGATTTAACACGCTGTGTGACTTAGCAAGCAACAGATAAAGCAGCTCAAGTTTACAGACTTCCAGGGACATTCGTCTCTCTCCATACACTGCTTTGCTGAGTCCTGTAATGCAGAACCCTTTGTCCCATTTTGGGGCTATTCCCTGGTAAAACAAAACTTGATGAACAGGGTGAAGATGAAGGGTGACATTTTCAAACTGCGGGTGGATTCAGGAAGCCAAGCCTTCCTGGGGGTGATGTACGTGGCATCCCACCCCAGCCAGACTGGGACGCTCCCCTCAGCTCTCCGCTTTTCCTAGAGAACACTTGAGCCTTGATGCCTCAAGTGAGCCCACCCTGTGCAGAGATGCTATTAGGTTTTCTTTCTCTGGATGCCCAAATGACTAAAGCACCCAGAGCAGCCCATCTCTTGAGTCACATACCCGTGCTGGAGTCTTCATTAAAAGAAAAAAAAAAAAGGAAAAAAATTCCTAATTATGGAGTTGCACATTGCAGAAATACCCCCCTGAAAAGCCAGACCTGTGAGCAGACTACTCCTCCCTGAGCATCCTGTTCAAAAGCCTTTCCGGGAGGAAAGCAATACTCTGAGTAATACACTGCAGAGCTGGCGAAGCACTTTGGGTTTTTTCCCTTTTCCCCAGGACCAGGCTCCTCTCATTCCCTCCTGCTGCTGCATCCCAGGCTCTGGTGCCTCAGGGCATCCTGAAGCACTGGGGACATGTGGCCCCCAGAAATGACAAAAATTGCACACCAGCTTATCCTTATGTCACTGTTCCCAGGCCCCGTACTTGGATGACCAAGAGACAGAGAAAAGTTCTCCAGCCCTGAAGAAGGCACCTCGAGGCGATGCGTCTGTACCGGGAGCCCACTCCCACCGTACCTCAAAGCGGATACACAAAAGTTAGTTCAGACACAAAAGCATAATAGGCTTTTGTTTGCATTTACTATTAGGGGATAATAGAGCTATTAATTCCATATTTTCATAACAATTCTCTTGCACAATCACCCAAAAGCTGAAGCAGCAATATTGGTTTTAATCCTCATTAAGACATTTTGTGCCCTGTACTCCTCAGACCTCCCTGCGCCCTCCTACATTTGCAGATTTCCTCCTCTCCGGCGCCTTAGGAATTAAAATTAAATCACACGTTTAGCTTGCCACAAAGCCGGGCTCATTCTGTCACATCTGCTGACTTTAAGAACACATTTCCTAATTGGCAATTAGGAATTTCCTATTTTCTTGCTATGGGCTGACTTTGCAAACGTGAACTGCTGCCTCCTCCACCAAACCTGAACATTCTGGTCAAGCTTGGGTTTTCACTTCCCTCCTTTCTCGTGCCCTGTTTGGCTCACCCTGCCCCAGACAGGCATACGGGGAAACATGGTGCTGAGCATTTACCCAGACAAATTGCTCAACGAGCTGCTCAGCACATCCCAGTGCAGGTACACGTGCTTCCCACCCCACCAGCAACATTGCCAGCACCCCAAATTACCAACGCTTCCCTCTTCTCGAGGCTGTGCCCCGTTCCCAGGCCGCCTCGGACCCGCAGTGCCCTTGTAGTCTCCCAGCGAGAGGCTGCGCCCACACATTGCGAAGCATGTTGCTGAAAAAACATGGTACAGCAAAAAAGAAAAGAAAAGAAAGGAAAGAAAAAGAAAAAAAAATTTAGAAATTCAGATCTTCTTTTTCCATTGTGGTTTTGTAGGCTGTTTTGGCGAGGTTTCTGTAGTTTCCTGGTGCAGTACTAATAGCAGCATGGAATTACTCACTACTGACATGTGCTACCGACGCATTGACTCAAGCATTTTTCTATTTACTTTTTAAAAGTCATTACGGGCAGGCGCTACTGGGGACAGGCTGCAACGTTCTGGAGCAATGCCTCGTCTTTGTGCAACGATACAACAGTTGGACTCTGCCCTGACACTTCTGACATGCTACAAAACGGCATCAAGAAACGTGGAAGAAACCCTCAACATGAAAATTCCCAACAAAAAGCTTCCAATTCTTAGATGAAAGCTCAACAAAACCAAATTCAGAGAAGTAAAAAGTGTTTATTTCATGAATCCCCTTCAGGATTTTCTTAATTGACATGTTTTGGAAAGGCGTATATATTAATTGAATGCAAACAAAACATTTCTGTTCAAAAGAAGTTGATGAAAAAACTCTTACCAGCCCTGCAATCCCTGAAATTGCCTTTTACTTCAAAATCTTGGCTCAGTCTGTGCCTGAAATACCGCAGAACAGCAGTGGTTTGATTTTACAACCAGCGCTTGCTCTGATGCTCAGATCATCAATTTAAAAGCACTTTAAGACTGTCAGATGATCTGCATCAATATTATGTATTACTCTTATCAGCAACGAGCGTAACAATGCTGAAAGCCTAATGCAACGGGAGAAAAAACACAGCAATGCATCGCAGGATGCCTTCTGCAGAGAAGTTCCAGAGAAGTTCGTGGTGTCCTTGGCCGTGTGGCTGGGACACCAGCCTCGAGCCGAGGCTTGGAGGAGACCCAGCTCCAGCACAACATAACGCAGCTCCCCAGCTCCCCGGACCTGCTCCTCTGATGGCTGCTACATGCTGGGAGCCGGCAGGGAGAGGATTTGTTAGCTCTTCAGCATAAAAGGAGAAGGTTTTGAATTCCTTCTTGGAAATGTTTTGGGTCTAATGCTCTATCTCCCTGTGCCTCGTGTGGTCATTGCTCCAATGAGAGGGTGTTCACTGGTGCTGCGCTGATTTAAAAGCGTGTGCTTCCCCCTTCTCCCACGCTTAGATGCCACTGCCGCTCACCTTAAAGTGGATTCCCAAGGGACTCCCCCAGCCCCAGCCCTTCGCTGTTTCTGCAGACAGTCTGCACCACCAGCAAGCCCTTCTTCAGTGCCTCCCAGGTACCCCAGCTACCCCACCTGGCCCAAGCTGGACACATCAGGCAAGCACAGCCATCCGGACGACATTTAGTCCTGCTGAGCTGAGCTCAGCATCTGCGATTTCCACCTTACGTGCTTCTGCGCTTGCACAGGTCCTGCTCCAGCCACGCACTTAAGCACGCACACAACGTTCAGTGTTTTATGCTAAAATCTGCTGGGCTGGGCACATGATAAGCTAAGTGCTTTCTGAAACCATAATCCTGCCATGCTATAGCAACAGAGATGCACAAAAGCTTTTCAATAAAGTGAGTATGGTGGTGCCCCGTTACCTCATCTGCGCTCCATCAATAAGCGCTGCGGATGGAGCTGCAAAGATGGGAAATCACATTTGCAAGCCACAAGTTAGTTATCACCGGGAAGCAGCAGTGTGCACGCAGCTGAGTGTGCACCTCAACTTCCCAACACCCCCCAAAGCCCCGGCACTGGCTGACGTGTGTGTTTTGGGGGGCTGGTGGTGGGGGGGCCCCCAGAGCATCCTCAGCGTTTGACCTGCCCCGGCATCATGTGCCGGCCACTGAATCTGTCTGGTATTCCTGGTTGCTTTGGCAATGAGCACGCTGAGCACTGTACGCCCACGCAGGAGGAAATTCAAGCGTTCACGAGACAGCAACGTAGGAGGCAGAGCAGCCGCAGAAAAACGCAGGAAACACTGCTGAGGGAAATGCCTCCTCAGTCTGTCCTTTAGCCCAAGGTTTTGCCTCAAAGCACCGAGGAGCAGCAGAGGAGAAGGGCCACTTTATGGAAAACACAGACACAGCTGGGGCTTCCTGTGCTTCAAGCAGCCCGAGCTGATATTAGTCTCCAGTTTCACCTGTTATTAATGGATTTCCATGTTGGTACTGAGTTGCTGGGGTGCACGTGGGAAGCCCCAGGGTGCTGTGCAGGTTGCCTGAGCAGCATTAGTGCCCTTCTGATGCTGTGGCTGTTCTCACCAGCTCCTTTGGAAAATCAGGGAAACAAAGCAACACAGAAAACAAACAACAGCGACAAAGACCACCTCTGCTAGCTATCGGGGACCTGGATACAAAGGTGCAGATGAGGCTTTGCTTCCTAGCTGGAGAGAGCATTTCCAGCTGCTTTAATGCGTGCGCACACGAGCGGCTCCTGGTCCCCGGGAGGCGGAGATGCCGGCCACGTCCCGTGTCCCACGTGCTCCAGCAGACACCAGGGGACAAAACACACAAGCCCTCTGTGGTGGGCATGGGGCCGGGCTGCTGTCAACCACCAACAGGGCCTCCGGTATTATAAACCACACCATGCAGCATCACAGCCTATATCACAGCTGACTTGCAACACATATAGTGACTGTGCTGAACATATAGCGAGGAGCCCACTGGTGGACTAGCAATAACACTGCCACCTTGTGAGACCTTGCAGGGATAACAGACAGACTGCAGGAAGGAGGAAGAAATCCACGTTATGGGTTTAAAGAAAGGTGCAGACAAAAGGGTGAGTTGATGCCGGAGCAACACGCGGAGCACGGGGAATCCACATCGCTCCCTCCCCGCAGGCACCCCATGCCAGCCACTGTGCACACCTCCGAGCATCCTGCATGTCATGGGAGCAGGGAACTGCAAAGTTTGGGGCTGATGATGTGATTAAAATGAACTAGAGTAAGCAAGAGGTTGCAAGCACCAGTTTCAGAGACTGCAGGGAACCAGTTTGCACCATGGCAGCAAGTTCAGGGCTGGCAGGCAGCAAAACCCAGTGGAAACTCTTGGAGGATAAAAAGCCAAGTCACAGCCAAGTCAGCTGAGATACGTAGGCCAAAAACCCTCATGGTCTGCACATGCAGGCCTTCAACTTACTGATGTTTTTATCCCGAGGGCAAGGATGCTATGGGGCAGCGGTGGGCGCAGGGGCCGGGTGGGTGCGGGTGATGCTGCCCGGCAGCTGAGGCCAGAGGAAGGCACACGGGAGCAACTGCTGAAGGCTCCCCATGGTGCTCTATGCACAGAAAGGACGGAGATTTCCAGCAAAACATCAACTATCGGGGTAGGTCGCTGGGATCACGCTGCACAACCTCTGCCAGGACAAGGTCTTTGCAGGGCACGGGGACAACCAGCCTTCCCACAGGGCCAGCGCCCGCCCGCCCCAGCCCCTCTCCAGGTGCCTTTCAACCGCTGCAAACGGGAGCAAAAAAGCACAAAACGTGCAGATAAAGCTATTTGATGCACAACTTGCTGCTGAAGAACTATTATCAGTGTTCTCTGCTTTCATCTCCCCTCTGTGCCTGCTTGTTCCAGATGACTGAATAAAATAAAACCAAAATAAAATCAAAAGGGTGAGACCAAGAAAGAAAATGGCTACTTTCAAATAAGCCCAGCTTGATTGTTTCAAGACCCAGATTGAGCCACAATGGGATGGCCTACATTTCCCAGATGATTTTTTTTTTCTCTGGTTTCCCAGACTGAAAAAAGGAAAGAGAAAACCCCCAGTCCTACTTCTCTCACTTTCCCTCAAAGCAGATGGACAAATTAATAAAACGAGCAGCTGATAGAAGGAGAGCAGAGCTGGTAGGGAGCTATAATGAACCCAGACTGCCATAGATTGAACATGAAGTTCATTTTTTTTTCCTCCCCCTTGCTTTAAAAGCTTCTGCATAAGTCATTTTGCACGCTCCGGCAGTCGTCCCTCCGGCTGGGGAAGGCTGTGCTGAGCAGCCTCGTCGCAGCCCACGAGCACCCACTTGAGCTCGCAGCAAGCAGAGCCGGGTCCTGCTGGGGGTCCGGCTGGGAGGGACCCTCCACGGCCAGGCAGAGCCCAAGGGCTGCTCCAGCCCAAAGCCCCTGGCCAGCAGCAGCAGCCAGTGGGGACGCCTGGGGAAACCCAGCCTCATCCTCGGCAGCCGGGGCCGGGCTCAACTTACACGGTAAATCCCAAGGGTTCCCCCGCACGAATTCCCCGGCACCGCATAGAGAGCATCCGATCCTGCAGATCACTTGATACGTGCAACGTGTCAGAGCTAAAAATAACGGCCGCGCAAACCTCTCCCGCATTTGGGAAAGAGGAACAGCCACGCATTTAACGCGCTAACGGGACGGCGCTCACCGTGTAATCGAGCGGCTGGCTGTAGAGTTCAGTATTTCTCCTACACACTTTGCGATCCGCATCTGAAAGTGTCACCAAGGGAACACTGCTGAAGCATTTAGAAAGTACCCGGCAGCTGCCAGACCGGATGGGTGGCCCGGGCACATGGGCGAGGTGGCCCCGCTGCACGCCTGCCCCGGTGGCACCTGGGCACCCCGCGGGTGAGCCTGGCCCACATCCTGTGTCCCGCCGGTGGCTCTTTGCACCATCAGATCAGCCCAGGAGCTGCTGCAGGAGGCGGCCACCAGCCCTGGAAAGCAGCGTGACCTCTTGGCTTCTGACCCCTGCTGTGCTGCTCGCGCAGCCGAACGCGCAGCCGTTGTGCTCCACCGCAGTGCGGACTGCAAAGCAGCGAGCACCGTGAGCAAGCCCAGATAATCGGGGATCCTCCTTCCACTCACAGACAGCTCCTTGTTTTATTTCTTAAACAGCTGCCCAACTCACCGCTGTCTCCTGGCTCCCGTATTCTGTTCTCCTCCACTTGGCCCTTTTGGAAAGTCCAGTCAAAAGCAGCAGACTTATCTGTATCCTCAAATCATGCAGTTGACATTTCATGCTCAAGTCTATCTGCTGGAAGAAGTGAAAGCAATGATGCTCACTTCCCTTGTAAGGCACTACGAGACCCAAAGCTGGTCTGCAGAACGTGGATGGGGACCCCCAGCTCACATCACATCAACGGGCTGTCAGAGGCTGAAGGCTGGATGCTACCAGAAAGAATGAGCTCAAGCAAGCGAACCCAACAGAGCGGAGCACTTCGCTCTCCTCCATCAACAGCCCTTTGGGTAGCCAAGTCCCTTGGGCACATTGGGATGAGAAATTCAAAATGCCCACTCCTTCGCTCATGCTGGAGAGCTTCGTAGCTTCTCCCAGGACGCAGCCAGCAGCAGGGCTGGCCCAGCGAGGTGAGCAGAGCGTGAGCAGGGAGCGCGGCTGTGGCAGCCCGGAGCCCTCCTTCCCCTCTGTACTGCAGCTGGGGTAACGGAGCTGCAAGGCAAGTCTATCACTCCGCGTGACATGGTTTATAGCAGGCCGTGCTCTCCATAACAAGCCACTCTTCAGGACTTGGCCATACAACTCTTATTAATGTTAAAGTGACTAATGGATGGAAACCTCCCTGGGCATAAAGACAGGAATTATCTGCTCATCTAAGAATCTCTTTCCATCGCAGGCTGTCAGATGTCGTCTTTTCTCATAGCTTTACCTTTCCTTCCCGCTGTCACATTCTTATCATATTATCTCCTTCTCCCCAACAGAGTTTCCAAAAGGGTCCCCGGTGTCTGCACAGGTGAAAGCAGCTCCCGCCAGGCTGGCGGCATTCCTTCCACACACTGGAAAGAAAACCGCAGGTGCCAGGATTCGGCCACCCTCATCCACCCAAGCGCCTGCTTCACCATCACTGTGCCCCAGTGTTGGCATTGGGTGCCGGAGCCGGGAGGGCGAGGGGGTCCCGCTGGGCCCTGCGAACCAGCCGCCCTTCTGGGCTTTTTGCTTTTGGCGGTGTTATCTGACTCAAGGTAAGAGCAATGGGCTTCGATTTGTGTCTTTAGGCAGGCACACTCCTAACTTCTGTCGAGCAGGGAGAAGAGGGAAGAAAAGAGCCTGATATTATACCCTTATCTCAGCACCAAGGGTCAGCAATCCTTTATACTTGACTAGTGACACGGCTTTTCCTCAAAGGCTGAAGGAGATATAATTTCATTTTGCTAAACAAGCCCAGAACAGCTTTGTGGTTATCTCTGTGCGTGACACCAGGAATGTGAATGTGCTCGGTGGCAGAAAGCAGCAGCAGTGACGGAGAAGTGATTTAACCATTGCTTCCCCTTTGAAATGTCAATCCAGGAGAACCTGGCGCAGCGACAGGGCAGGGACTCTTCTTATGAACCTGCGTTTTGGTTAGAGTTGCTCCTATGGGTCATAAACCTCATTATATATACAGCCCACATACGTACCTCATCCTTCAGGATGGACTTCTTCCCACTGTCCTATATTTATGAGATAATTAATGTATTTTATTGTTTCCATCCTTATTTCCCCTCTTTCTCTATTATGAGGAGTTTGCCCTTCAGTAGCTCAGCTCTCATCATAGCAAAGGTCATAAATTTTCTGAGGGAGTTTTTACCCAAATGAGGGAAAAGTGGGTTTGTCCATGGAACAAAAACCTACATGACGAGTTTCCTCCTCAGAGAATAGCATCATTTCTCACTTGAAAAATGTGAAGCCATTTTCAATTGGTTCTGCGTGATGTTTGGGAGCTCAGTTTTCTTACAGTCAGCATTTTTGCTTGAAAACCTGAAATGTTCACTGCATAGACTCCTTTCCTTTGGGCTGCAAATTTCCACAAGAAGAAAACTACCGTGACCAACTCCATCCTATCTGAAGTGCTCGCGATGAGGCCGACTGGGAGGTCTCCGAGGAGCAGGATTACTCGAGGAGTTGATACTAGCTTTTTATGCAAACAAATTAAAAACCAGGCTTAAGCAGATCGGAAAAACCAAACAGCTCTCCCCCAGTGCTGTGCATTTCTGGGCTGGAGGGCGGTGGGGATGATAGGAGAAGGAGGCACCTCCTGGGTCATGAAGATGCTCCACCAGAGGCAAACCCACCATGCAATCCCAGAAAATCCTGAACCCCCCAGAAAAAAGCACAGCTCTCACCCCAAACTGTGGCAAGAGAAAGCTGCAACGAAGCCCGTGCCGCGGCATAAGCAGCGACTTGCGCGTCTCAGCTCTCTGGTGCAAGGCGCTGTGCAGCGAACGCTGCGGTCCCCCTCCCGGCCCAGCACGTGCCAGCGAGGTCACAGCTCGCCCTTGGGATAACCAGCAGACGGCCGGATCTGTGAGAAGCAAACGGTGCTCAGGAGGCATCGGGCTGGGCTCCCCCTCCTCGCACACACACATGCTTTTGTTTCCCCCAGACACGCAATGCAGCCGAAGCCAAGTCAAGCGGTTCCCTCTGCGCGGCTCAGGTTTGGGAACACGCACGAGTACAATGCATCTTCCCAGATCAATTTGTTATTCTTAAATTAGGCGTTTTGTGAGGACTTCCCCCCGGCACCACTTTTTCCTTAAAAGAAACTCAACGGCTGGTTGGGAAACAGCTCAGCGCCGAAATGTCTCCCCAAGGCCTGAGAGAAACGCAGGCTGCGGCGGGGAGCTGCCACCAGCCACCCGGCACGAGGTGTGGACGAGCACGGCTCCGAGGTCAGGAGAAGCACTGAAAAGGATCCAGCAAGCGAGAGGAGGAAACGGCACAAAATTATTAACACATTGCTTTCCCTTGGGTCACACAGCTGTTTAAGGTATTAGATCACTACAGACACATTGGCTGGGCTCAGATTTTAGGTATCGATCCCCCATCCCTTGCCTTGGTATGGACACGAGGATGCATAGCTGCGGGGTCCTGTTTCTGGTGGTCCGTGGGGATGCGAAAGGACAGAACACAGTGGTCTGTGCCTCGGATATCAGGGCCTCCCTTCCCAGAGGGCGCACGAGCAGAAAGACAACTTCAAAACATGAAGAGATGGACAAAGACCAAGGGTGGGCAGCGCCCAGCAGCTCCTCCATGCTCCCCGGTCCTCTCGCAGCCCAGCACCAGCAGCACCAGCAGCGCCCTGCCTGTCCCAGGGCAGCTGGGCAGCACCAGGCCGAGCTCCTGGCGAGGAAAATGATGAAACCATGAAATGAGGCACAAAGCTGCAAAGCGAGAGAAGCAAAGGGCATCAGACCGGGGCATCGGGCTCGGCAGACACGAAGGGGACAGGTGAGCTTTTGCCTTTGCTTGAATCCTGGACGAGCTCTATTAACACCCGGGAGCACCTTCAGCGCTTTTAAGGAGAAGCCCTGGCAGCAGCCTTAGAAGACAACGGAACCAGCGAGAGAAGCCAGGGGAGGACAGGAGGGTCTGGCCTGACCTGGCTTTTCCTCCTGATAGCTCACGGAACCCAGCTCAGCAGGATGCAGGGTTCAAGGCTTTTAAAAGCAGCTAAAAGGAACAGCAATGGGTACTTAATTAAAACCTCACACACAGCCAGATGACAACAATTATTGCTGCTGCTTTTTTTCCTCTACTTAAATAAGCCTTTAGCACCTCAAAATCGAACTAAGGAAAACCTGCAAGGTTGGCAAGTCAGAAATGTGCCCGAGTGGCACAATCTCCTCACCACGGCACAGCATCCCTCTCCCCTCATGCCATGGCTTCATCCCCAGTTCCCCCCCAAGGAGGATGAGGAGGCTGCAGGTTTGGAGGTTTCAAACAACTTTGTGGACAATGTAAAGAACCCTCTCAGAGGAGCTGAGGTTCATGTCTCCATCACGAAAAGAAAAGCATCGACTTGTGGAGCCAGAGGGACACAGTCTGATGAGCAGCAATAACAACAAGCTGTTAGCGTCTGTGGCTAAGAGCAGGGTGCCCTCAGATACCAAAAAAAAGCAGAGCAAGTTAAAAACAAATTTAACAGCAACTGCAAATGGGCCTCCTGGTAGATTAAAGTGCAGGGCGTGAGGAGGAAAGAAGGGGTGAGGAGGGAAGCAGGTCCTCATTCACCAGCTCAGGTTGAACTCCACATGGAAACCAGCAACGGTGCGGGGAGCACCAGGGTTGGTTAGGGCTTGAGCCTACAGAGATCAGATTGATTCCCAAGCTCTACAAAACAAGGCTCTTCAGAGGTGCTTCATTAGGGAAGGCTGGGAGAATCAGTCCCCTGAACACACGAGCAATATCAGGCTCACGAAACACAACCAACCATCTCAAGCCGCTCGATTCACCACTCCCTCTGGACCTGGGCACCGCTGTGCCTGGCACTCGGCTGTCCCCAACCCACGGCTGTCCCAGCAGCTCAGCCCAGCCATAAAAAAGGCAAAAATAGAAGCAATACCTCTGCCCGCGGAGCCCTCCCATCCCAGACAGCAACGTGCTACAAGAGACAGCTGAGAAACAGCTGAGTAATTGCCTGGCGAAGGGACGGAGGCTGGGGAGCGCAGGAAAGCCCTGAAAGATAATATGGGAGTGGGAATCTGCGTATGGCAGTGATGATGAGAGTGCTGCTCCTGGAGGATAGGACGTTGCCATTAAACCACCCCAAATTATAAGCTGCCAGAACGTGCTTCGCGGATGTCGATGGTCTGACCCACACCGAGTAGCGCGTGATTATTCTCTAAGAGCGCGTTATTCTGAAAGCGGCCATAGAGAAATGAAGTGCCGGCGTGCTGCAAAGCCTGAGCCAGCCCACTGTTCCGATGGTGGTCTTCTGGTCATGGAAGCCAAATTTTCCCCTCCATGCTTAATACAGTTAGAGAGTTTGGAGAATCATCTCCATCAGCATCCTGCATTAGAGACGACCACCAGGCTGCAGCTGCTTGCCAGAGCTGCCCATCCAGCTGGATGCGTGACTTTGGCTGATGAAGAATCCAATGCGGAGTTATTTAAAGCCTTTCCTCTAACTGAACCACCCCTAAATTCTTCAGGGAATCCCAACACAAGACACAACCCTTGGAAAAACAAACCTGTGCCTCCATCAAAGCAAATGCAGAGATCTGAAAATCAGTTGTAGTTTGGACTGTGGCCAGCCCCGCCTTTCAGACTCCATTCCTATCTTATCTGACAGTCACGCACCTTCCTGTTGCATCTTCATTTCACCCGGCTGAACCCTTGTGATCCGCACACGCATCCCCTCCTTACCAGAAAAACATATTAACAGTTTTCCAACTTGTCTGTACCCTTTCACATGTTCCCTGCCACTTTGCCAAACTCTCATAACCAGCTCCCGAGTCTTCCCCTCCTCCTGCTTAACAGGATTTCATGAATTTTCTCCCGTTCATCAGTATCCAGTGGTCCCAGAAAGCCCTGGGGCGGTAGCTCCCAAAGGAAAATCCCAGGAGCAGCATCAGCTCCCTGCTCCTAACCTCTGCCAATGAGAAGCTGCTCATTAGGGAGATGTAACAGTGTTATTTGCTTGCATGGCAGAGGAGCTCCGTGCTTTGAACAGGAGCAGCCTGGAGAGCTGGAAGCGGCAATGACCGCCCAGGAGCACCCCGGGTGTCGTCTCGCCCACTCCATCTCACCAGACAAGCCATCCACGTGCTGTTTCTCTGGGCTGCACTTGCGCTCTTTGATAACGTATTTTATGTATAGCCTCCAGCAACCATGTTCTGCAATAATTACAACTCTTCAGCAAGGCAGCTCCAGTGATGTTTAATGCCAATTACTTCATAAGCGCTGTTTAATTAATGTTCCTTCCATGCTGCTCCTGCCACTTACCCTCCGTAGAGCTGCAAGGACGGCTGCCTTCAGCAGACTCCGTGTGGGTGTGCCTACATGGGATAACTTTGGTCACCGCTGGCGTTGAGAGCTGTTGGCAGGAACCTCAAGCACACATACTGGAAGGCAACATCAGGGTCCTGATATTTTTTCAGGTGCTTTGTTGGGGCTTGTAATTAACAATATAATCATTATCTTCCTGCATGCTGAATAATTTTCTGTTCCAGGTACCACAAGCATCATCTGTCTTCATTAGAGGACCTCATAAATAAGTTCCCAACTGAAGACCATGCTCCCACTGAGCCAAATGAGGTTTCTCATCATTTGATCAATTGTGTAACTGCTTCTGAGAAAAACCCGAAAGTGAGCATATTCGCTGTTTTTCTGTTCAATCAAGGGATGATTAAACATCGCTTCCTGAGCACAGCATCTGCATCAGAATGGAAAGCCCTTCAGGAGAGACACGGATGGATTCAAAATGGTGCTTTGCAATCTGCAGCTCTTCCCCGTGGGGCTGAAGGGTGAACACGGGTAGGGAACGGCCACGGAGAAGCTGGAACCTACGGGGGCTGGGGGAAAAAGCACTGGATAGGGACCCAGCCAACATAAAAACAAGGGATGGTAGAAGCAGTACGGAAAATATAATGGGTATCCAAGTAAGAGGAGGATTATAGGATAAGTAAGAGCAAGAAAAAGCCTCTGGCTGGTCCGGCGGCAGGTAGGAGAGATGAGATGCAGCAGCCCTTGCTGGCATCCACAGCAGGGAGCCCGCGTGGCCAGGGGGCTGCAGGCGGCTGCTGGGGACCTGAGCAGCCCCACGACGCAGGCAGGGAGCGCGGCGCTCGTGGGGAAACGCAGCTGCGTTCCGTGTGGGAAGCGAGTGGATTTGCAGCCATACACACCAGAGACAAATTTGGCCCTTCATGTGTTATTCTGTTGTTTAAACTCAGTTTGACATTTACTCTCTCTAATGTCAGATCTTTAAATCTAAACACTTCAACAAGATTATTTCCCAGCCTTTCATTTGCCTTCCTTGATTAAGGTTAACTGGTCCCCCTGGTGTGGGCCAAACAAACACATGTGAGCGGTGTCGAGTGATAGAGAAATTCAAGGGGAGGAAGAGCTGCCGGTACAGCAGGCAGCTGCGGCGAGAGCGACCTCTCCTCCGAGGAGAGCCGGACTCCGGGCACACACGCGGCTGGAAGAAGCGCGGGAAGAAGCGGTTCGAAATGGGCACGGCAGCCGCCGAGATGGAGAGCCGGGAGGTCCGCAGGGAGGAAGGGCTGGGGGAGAAGAAGCTGCGCTTCCACTCCCCTGACAAGGCAATGGGAACAGATGGCCTTTCCGCTGATAACGTTTTATCATCTCTGGTTATTTAAAGAAACTGCCCGAATGCATTTACTGAGACTCTGAAAACCATGTTTCACAAGAATACAAATATATAAAAGATAACAGATTTAACCTTCTGCCAACCACTGCCAAGGAGATCAGCCTCTGAGGCAGCTTTGCTAATAGATACCATAGGAACGGCACTTCCAAAATGGTAATTACATAGCAGCTTCCAATGCAGAGTACCCCCAAATTGTCTGTAACTCTGTGCAAGTGTCCGAAAAGAAAAGGCACGAGCAAGCAAGAGACTCATCTTGGTGCATCAGAGAGAGGGAGCACTTGCATTTTGGGAGCTGATTGCAGCAGAGGGAAGACCCCGATCCACTGCGATGGAAACTGCAGCCTTGTTCAGAGCAATCCTAAAAGTAAAGTAGGAGTTGGACTCGATGATCCTTATGGGTCCCTTCCAACTTGAGATATTCTATGACTCTATGATTCTAAAGCACCCAAGCAAGGTTTCACATCCACACCATGCAACCGTACAGAAACCGAGTCTTTCACTGTAGATAACCCAGAATAAGCAGAACCTCTAAGTGTTCTCTCTGCCAATTTTTTCCCTCTTTTAATAAAGACTCAACAACCAAACCACCACCCTGGGATCGCTGGAGCAGGCACCAGCGGTGCTGCTGCAGAAGCCTGAGCTCTTGCAGCAAAGCCCATTCCCTGTGAACATCCGGGAGCAGCCCAGCGGTGCGTGACCCCCAGCACGCGCTGTGAGCATCTGGCATTTCTAACGGCGTTTGCCTGCAGCCTGGGTGCCAGGCTTTCCTTTCATGTGTCTTCTAGCGCCGCAGGCATTGTACGTGTCCCTGAAGCACAGCCTTGAGCTCTGCTGGCCCGGGTTTAGGACATCCCGATGACTTCTCCCAGTACCTTTTCAGGGAATTTTGGTCCCCAGGTCATTTTGTTCTTTGCAGAGCCGCATCCGGCATGCAGCGAGCTGGGTGCGAGCGGCGGTGGGTGGCCGAGGAGGGGCTGCCAAGCACTGAGAGCCCCGGGCAGCATGGCAGGACCGGGACTGGGGGCCCTGGGGGTCTCCCCTCCATCCCCTCAGCAGGGGGTGGGGATTTCCCTGTGGGAGGCTGAGCAGGCAGGAGAAGCCAAGAGGAGATGTTGGCCGGGTTCGCTCCTGGGAGGCGGCGCGGGCGAGGCCAGGAGTGAAACCCGCCACCAGCGGTTTTTAAATAGGCAATTTTGGGAACTGGCTGTGATTTTACCAGCTGGTTCCACCAAACAGGAACAAACTGTCTCCAGCCCAACCCAGAGGAGCCTTCCCATGGCTTACAATGGAGCTTGAACGAGGAACCGCATCCCAGGGCCATTAACATGATTTAAGAATGTGCTTTCAATTTGGGGCCCCAATTCTGTCTGCTCCTAGCAAGTGAGAAGTCTGGTTCTCGGCGTTTCTTATTTAGTCTCCCGGTAGAAACAGAGCAGGAATTGCATTCATCCAAGATTCTTTATTACTCGGGTTGCTAAGGCTGCCTTGCAGTTGCATACCCTTGTCAGTTCAAATTTCTCTACGAAAATAATTAAACCGAGTAAAAATTAGTTTGCGCACTGCAAAAACCCCATGTGTTTATTTTAAGGGTTCACAAACTCTGGTGCCTCGCTTTGTTCGTCAGTTCTGTGGGCCGCATCCTGCATTCCTTCTGCACCAGCGCATAGGCTAAGTATGGAGCAATATTTGCTCGCTGGATTTATCTCCTTCCTCGCTGCACCGGCTCTGCCCTGCGCTCATCCACTCGTCAGCATGGGAAACTCAAGCCCGCTAAAAGTGCACTTTTACAGATTAAAAGCAAGGTTTGAGATGCCAGTAATTGTTTACGCATGCCGGCGGGATGGGAAGCAGAGGGCTGAATGCAATTCCCACTTTGACGGCTGAGTCACCGGCTGAAGCCTGAACAACAACATGCCCCGAGCCGCAGGAACAGCACCTACCGGAGGAATGGGGCATCTCTGAAATTAGTGTCACCCCCTCCTGCAGGTTCATTATAGGGTTGCACGAGTATTTTTAAAGCACTTTGCCACTTTGGTGCAAACGTGCTAGGGTAATACTGCTTCATGGCATGAAGGTCCCTTGGACAAAGTCCTGTGCGCATCCCCTTGCATATGTGGAGATTTGTGAAAACACTGTCTTTAAATTGTTTTTAGGACCACCATCTGGTTCCCCCCACCAAAAAAAAAGAAAAAAGAAAAAAAACAACAACAAAACAACAAAAAAACAACACATGCATCTCATTTTTCTTCTCTACCTTGTGACTTTGAAACTATGCAAAATACTGCAATTTAAATGACAGGCCCAATTTTGTTTAAAAGAGGGGAAAATGAAAAAGTAACAGTTGAAAAAATAAATACAGTGAAAAATAAATATAGTGATCCCAAATGATTTACCAGTGGAAAAAAAGCCCTACAGGCTAGCTCAATCTCACTTTTCAGCAGTTTTTCTGTTTGGGGGTGAAGAAGCACAGTATTTGGTAGGTACTTGTCTGATGTATTGATTTAATCAAGTTTCTGTTTCATCTTTGTGTTGTTACCATAGCTGCAAGCTGCTGACAAGGTATAACAGCAAAGAAAAAAAAAAAAAAGTCACATATGCATAACAATCTATGAAGTTCCAATTTTATTGTTTAGAGCCCAATTAAATATGTTCCCAGAAGGTTTCTAGGGAAGCTGGTTTCTAATCACTCTGCAAGGGAGGTACACACTCGCTCTCAACCTGGCAACACAGGCAGGTGAAGTGCGATTGTTAGAGCACTGCAAAGAAATCAGAGCCTGGCTCAGAACCGACGGTGCTTCTGCTGCCTCTCGATTCTCCCCAAACCGCTGCATCTTTGTGCTGGAGTCTGCTCCCTGGCAATGATCTACAAGCAAAGCTCAAAAACAAAGTCACAGTCCTGGCTTGCTTTTTTGTATTATTTGTGGCTCCCTGCCTAAAACATCCTGCTGTCTCCAAGAGGAATGCCAAATCCACTGGGAAAAAAGGCATGGCATTTTGAACTCTGAGGACTATCTAGTTTTGACCTAGCTCATGGGTGGGGGAAGTTGCATACCCATCATGTGCATATACACACACACACGTGTATATATACATCTCCATATGTATATACGTCCATATATATAAAGCTATATTTTTTAAAGCAATGAAGAACTGAGCAGAAAATGCCAAATCGGTGCATTTTTTTTTCAGTTACAGCACCACCACCACCTTCACTCTACAAATTCAGAAATCAAGGCAAGGAAGGGTAACGGCTCATCGAAATCAGAGAGGGAGTTTCATGCAATTTGTGCAAGTCTAATATTAGTGTCCCTAGCTTTGCTATTGCTGCAAAGCTGCAGAGCCTCCCTGCTGTACTTCACCACATGCGTCCGGTCCCTCTGAATCCAGTAGGACTATTTATGGGCGTCAATGCAAACAGGAATTAATCTTCAGAGGACGGGGACTGGCTCGCATTAAAACAAATTGGGATTCGCTTTGTGCCAATGCGATTCCCATTGGAAAATGCAACTTAATTCAAATGAAAAGTTTGGTATTTTGATGAAAATCTGGCTCTGGCCAGAGGAAGGAGCCCCCTGCGGCGCACGGGAGGCGGGGGCCGGGCGCAGTGGGGCTGTGGGCAGCTCGGGGCTCCCCCCGCACCCAGCAGCCGCGGGCTCGGCAGCCGCGAATTCTTGTTCCCCTTCCAGACCCGGATCCGAGCAGCAGACGGCTGCCTTGCTGAAACGAGCCCAGAGAAATTAGGAAGGGAACTAAAGCAAAGAGCGTTTTTCCAGCGTGTCAGTTTTTGACAGAGGAGGTATCCTTAAAATAATTTTACGGAGCCAGGCGAGCAATTAGGGAAGGCACGGGGATGGCTGAGAGCCAGAAACCACCCCCCAAAACCGAGATGAACTCAAAGGCAGGCGGCGGGTCCAACCCCAGTATTTTAGCTCCGAGCCCACCTATTTTCAGGCGCCCGGTGGCCACGCGCAGCCCCCGCCAGCATGTGTGCAATTGCTTCTGCAACAGCCCAGCAGCTTCCTACAGCTGGAAAAGCCCAGGGAAATAAGCACACACGTGGAAAACCCCCTCCCACGACGGCACCTTCGGAAGCAGCGTTTTTGGCAGCAATTCGATCGAAGCGTCTATCAGCGCAAGCACCAGACTGGACGTTTGCACAATGAGAAAGTCATTACGATTCCTCCCAGCTGCCTGCAAGGCATCGGCGCTGTGCGCGGCCGTGCTGGAGCTCCGCGAGCAGCCGGCCCCGCGGCCAAGGGTGCTGAGGACGGCCCTGGCGAGCCCCTGCCAGCCCCAAGTCTGGGCTTCCCCACCCCGTTTCTCAGTCACGCTCTTATTCAGCATTTCGCAGGTCTAGGGGGAAAGGGGTTTCCCCCCCCAAAGCATATTTAAGCTCAGAAGCCTAAACACGAAACTGAATTTTGATAAAAAGGACTGTTGCTATTGTGCGTCGGAAACGGAGGCTGTCTCACGCCCTTCTTGCAAAGCTATTTCATGTAGATCTCTGCAACTGCCCCTGTTTGAAGGCACGATTTTCCAGGCAGCACTGGAGTTGTGCAGGTACAGCTGGAGAGCTCGGTGTTAGCACGGAACAATTACCAAGAAACAGCAAGGATGAATACAAAACTACTCCTTTAAAGGCCTTTCCCAAAATGTTTTTAACTAGAGCGCTCAGACATACACACGCATACGCATTTAGTTTCATCCTCCTTCTTCTAAATCAATAGATTTTAACTTCAATTTAGGGGAAAACACTGAACTTTAATTTAAAGGATTTATGAGACCATCAAAGAGAAAAAGTTGGCAGCTGGAACCTTTGGATATTGTATTTTTTTGAAATAAATTAAGAAAGAAACACGAGATGTGGTAAAAGCAGCAGAGCTTTCATTTCCTTCTTCCCTCTTATACTTTTTCTCCTTACTGGGTATTTTCCAGTGAGCAGAAAAGCACTAAAGCTGCTCTCTGGGCCAGGGTGCTGAACGTGCATATGCTGCTTGTGCAACCCCCCCAAAGCAAGCCATTTGATTTTCTGACCACGCTGCAAGCGCTCACCCTCATAGCAGGGATCGACGTGCACGTGCGGGCAATGGGGCGATGAGCACCCGACTGAGCTGGAAAACAAGGTTATGACTACGAATCACTGGGGACTGCTGCTGACTACAGCTCTGCAAACCCTAAAAAGGAGTTTTTCAGCTTGAAATTGTTAGATTTCTAACGAAACGTACGTAGAGGATAGGCTAGGGATGGGGGAGAAGAGGGAAGAGGCTCCACTTGGACAACGCTGACTGCGTATGGCACGTGCCCAGGAGCGTAACAGATCGCTGTTCCGATTATGGGCCTGGGGGTGAGGTTTAGTGACTTTTATCAAGAAATAAATAGGTCTTGGGAAGTCTCCCCACCACCTGCGCTGCGACAGGTTTCATCCCAGAGCGCTGCTGCCAAGGTTTAGCTAAACCAGCAGCGCTCTCCTTGCAGCGGTGCTCTCTGCGCTCCCAAGTGACGGATTTTTCTAATGCTTCACATGTGAATAAGTTAATTAAGTCCATCGCTGAAGGAGATGCATCTTTGTCACTGGTGGGTTGTCATCATTTCATCTCATTTCTCCTTTTTTGGAGAAACAAATAAGGAGTTTTTGGGATGCAATTGACCAATTTGGTTTGCTTTGATGCACCGGAATTCATAGATTTGTATCTATTGATTACCAAAGAAAGAGGTTTTTGCTGGCTGTAAATTGGAAATACATCCACACAAGCCTATTTAATTATTGCACCACTATAATTATATCTTTAAAGTTATTCCTCATCAAACTGCAATTTTGCAGAGCATTAATTAAAAAGCCTGGGCGTCCAGCACCATAGCCTCCACTGAACTTTATTCTCATCCACCTCCAGAGCCCACTGCCCGCGAGGATTAAAGCCATAAGTTAACATTTACATTTAAATCCGACAGAGAAGAGAGAGCAGGGAAGGGGGAAATAAATACATCGCGGTCATGCCTTGGGCTGTGGTTAATGAGCTCCCCTGGGAAAGGTGCCCGTACCTGGGAGCCAGCAAACCGAGCAGGGTGTCAGCATCCGTCCCTTCCTGCCACATCCCCTGCCCGCGCCACGGCACCGCTCCCAGGCCAGCACCAGCCCTGGGCATCGCTCCTGCCCCTCGCAAAGGAGCTAAAACTGGGGGGAAAAAATCACAGGATGGTGGGTGGGAAAAGGGCAAAATTGGGAAAATCCATCTGATGGCTGAGGGCATGTGAGTGGATGGTCTTTTGTACCCAAAGCCCGAGCGCAGACCCTCCAGCTCCCAAAAGGCAGCGCAGGCTGGTATTTGTGCTGCTCGGGAAGGGATTATGATGAGTCACCCTTCAGCAAAAGTTCACGCGGAGAGGATGGGGGGGGTGCACCAGGGAGATTTCCAAACATGGCAATGTTTATTTTAAATTCAAGCTGAAGTGGATATTCTGAAAGATCTATAGAAAATATTTTCTTGGGATCAAGCTTGCTGGCTACTGGATGTCACCCGTGGTCCAAGGAAACACAACTGCGAGTGCTGCAAAGCACAGCACACACGGGTGCGAAAATAACCCCGGCAATGGTTTTCCTTTCTACAGAGCGCGCTCTCCCACCAGAAGCAGGTATCTCACAGCGTGTCCGGTGCCAACGGGATCGTTTGCTTTGCCTAAGCGCGCCAGGTGCTGTGCACCACTTCAACAGATGTCTCCTGAGCTGACGCTGCCTCGTTGCAGGCCCCATGACCTGAGCTCGCCTCGTTCACACCTCACCAGCACAGGGCTCCCAGCAAAACCCACAGCTTCAACGCGCGAGGGGCGAAGCGCGAGGCCCCCCCAGGCCGGGTGCAAGCCCTGCCACACTCCGCACAGCGCCTCGACCCCGGCATGTGTGCACACACAGCTGAGCCGCTTCACGGGATCCAGCAATTAGTCATCCTGCAAACAGCAGGCACGTCGCAATTACACTGTGATACCTATAATTACTCCTAATTCATTTAAGCAGGAAGTTCACTACCTGATAGAGAATAATTACACGGTGGTGCGGCGTGGTTAGCGTACCCGGACTCTACATGCAGCCGAGGGGTGATGCTCGATGACCCGTCTGCATGATGAACAGCTATCGCAAGTGCAGGACCCCTGGGGCCGCTGCCCACCCGCAGACCCACTTGGAGGTCTCTAGGACGCCACTCACACCACAGCCAACACGCCGAGGGGAGGCCTTCGCTCGAGGCTTTCCACCTCCTTCCCTCGCCCTGCTCCAACCGCATCCACGCAAACCCCGCAGCAGCTGCAGCAGCGCTGCCCGTGCAGGGGACGTGGGATTTTGGGGACCGGCTTACCCGGGACTGGGCGCTTCCCACCCAGGCTGCCCCATAGCAGTCGCAAACCTGAGCCTTAAGCCCCGCACCCCTTCTCACTTCCCCGCTGCGCCACGGCTGATTCATTGCCTCGCAAGCCCATTGACAAAGTTAGCTAAATAAAATCTCCTCCAGTTTAATATCAATAGATTTCCCCCACACTGGGCGCACATGCTCTCCACCGTCTTCCTGAATCCTATTGCATTACAAATAGATCTGCTTTGTTCTCTGAGCAGAAACGGCGGCTGCTGCCGAGCTAACGAGGGGCAAGCAGGGAGCAGCGCGGGGGGAGCCGCGTCCCGTCTGCCCACGTCTGCTCCAGGCTTTGCAGCAGCAATGGAGCAGCGCGCTACTGCTAAGGTTTGCTAGGGAAAGGAGATGGTTTTGTTCATTTGACCCCTAACTGAAGATCCAAAAAACTCCAAGGCCAAGCCCCATCAGTTCCTCCCTGACTACAGATCCAGAGTAGTCATCACCTCGTGCAAAACCTCCGCTTTTAGCCTCTGACAGAACCATCAGCACAGGCAGCAGCATCCAAACGGGCAGCCAAGACATTTTTCGTGGTTTCTAAGGTGGCTGTGGGGTTTCCGAACTGAAAGCCCCCGTAAGAGGTTTGGGGAGAGCCCAATGGGCTTTGGCAGGACCTCAGAGCCCTCAGGTCTACCTCCACCCACTCCCGAGAGCCGGCACTCTGGTGCAGGGCTCACCCACCAAAGTTGTCCCGCTGCGTCTGCCCTGTCCCACGCAGGACGTTCCCCCCCCGAGCAGCATTTTGTGATCTCGCCCTGTGCACGGCAGCAGGGGGGCTGCACATTGCTGCTGCCGGCCCCCCCTGGCCCCCACTCCCACGCTGGAGTGGCTGGTGACAGGGTCCTGCTGGGGTGGGAGTGGGAAGAGAGCCTGCCCGGCATTCCTCCTTGGATGCCTTCCTCGTGCCGGGGCTGACAGCGACGTGCCAAATCCGCCCCGCGCAGCTGTCCCGGCACGAGATACCTTCCCAGCGTGCGGCACGCACAGAGCACGGAGCGGGGCGGTTTTCACGCTGCTTTCACGAGCATCGCTGTGCCGCCGCAGCGCAGCCCTTCGCTGCCGAGTGCTCGCGCTTGGCAAGGGCCACGCAGACACTTTGGGATTGCTCCATTGTTTCTGGCCGTGAGCGAATGCAGCTGGAGACCCCCGCACGCAGGAGTTCCCCATGCTCCCAGCCTCAACCAGCCTCTGCAGGAGCTCCTGGGCCTCGCAGAGGGGGAGCCGGGCACCCCAGCGCTGCTGGACCCCCAGGCATACGCCTCTGGGGAGCGGCGATGCCCACCCCAAGGATGGAGAAGGGGAGGCTGAGCCCCGTCAGCTGGAGAGGAGCTGTGCTGACGTGTATCTCGTATAAAAGGAAAGGCTATAGGAGTGTGGGGGGAAAACGAAACCTTCATGACAGTGCACATTTGACCTTGATATTTTCACTGTCTCAGCCAAGGATTAAACCGTGCTATCGAGTTCCTCTGCCTGGGAGAGCTTCAGCGTCTTGAGCCGGGGCTATGAGGGTGTAGGATGTCTGTGCAGATGTCGAGGCTGCCGAGCTCCCAGCACGCAGGGCGAGAGGAGAAAAACCTCTCCGGACCGAGATGCCAACGGAGCCTCGCTGCTGCTCCCGTTCTGATGGGTGCTGCCCTGTGGGCAGCGCAGCACCCACCCTGCCGAGAAGGGGTGCCGGGGGGGTAACCCCGCCAGCTGAGCTCAGCCCCACGCACACAACCAACACCTCCCGGCTGCACGTTTCCCCCCTGCTCTGCTGACCCATCTGTGGGCAGAGCTTCTGCTGACGGCTGCTCATTAGCTCCAGTTAATTACCACTTTGCTAATCGCAAACCTAGCAGTTCCATAAATGCCCATCCATCTATGTGAAGGAGAAAGAAACTCAACGGAGGGTTTCCAGACAAACTTTTGCCTCTTGGCACAAAGGGAGAGACATTTCCCTGGGCTCCCACCCAGACCCAGCAGAAGATGAGGTCTTCCCTGGAAAGCCCAGAGGCACAGTTCCTAAATCCATCCTGGGTTTTGTGCAAATCACGTGCTGCTCCAGTTCTGCCCCATGCTTTGCTCAGGGAAACACTTAGAGGTGTTGGTGGGGCCATACCAGTACTTAACTTGAGGCATACGCTGAAGTTTCTTCTCACTTGCCCCATGCGGTACATCGAACCGATAAAATACACGTGCATCCCTGAGAACCTCACGCAGACACGGAGGAGCAAGCCTCATGTTACCTTCTCCCTTTTTAAGCCCCCCTTTGAAGCCAAATTTGACACCTACAACTGGAAGCAACTGGTAAGATGGCAGCTACGGCGGGACACGGGGCCCCGTGCCAGTGCTGCTACTGCCAGGGTTTGAGACTCAGCCCAGGCTTAGCCCCGACCCTGCGCGATCACCAGTGGTGTCACCTCTCGCTTCACGCCTGTCACTTCCCTCCCGCACCCTTATTATGTTACTGGGAGAGACGGGGAATGAAAGAAAAGCTGCAGCTTTCGGCAAATAGATGCTGGGCTGCCAACCCAAGGGCGCTTCACGTAAAACGAGCATGCTTGGAATGCTTTTCTTTTTGCTCGGTTTCACAAAAGGGAAGTTTTCTCCTCTTCTAAATTTATTTAAAAATAGACCCACCCCCCATTAATGCCACAAGGCTCAAAATGAGATTCTCCTAAGTGTTGCCTTATAAGTCCGTATTTTCAAGAAGTTTATAACTCGGCACCAAACACGCATACTCTTGACCGACTTTTTCTCCCTTTCCCCCAACTACTCCATTAACCACTTCTGAGCTGCACAGGAGGTGAAGGCAAGGACCTTCCTGCTGCTTCCTCCAGCTCCCAGGGCCTGAGCCCCCATCGTGCCCCCGTGCACCCCAACAGCACACGACACTTACAGCCCTCAGCCTGGGAGAACCCCCCCAGCATTCTTAAAATTCTCCTAATTTATTCCTTTTGTAATTGTCCAGGATTGTGGCAGGAGAAAGCTTTTCTATGGCGTTTTTCTGGCACTTCCCAGCTTTCCAGGGCGTGCTTGCTCCTTCCCATTTGGAAAGGAAAGACTGAAGACATCAAAATGACAGCCTTGGAAACCCAGGCTGTCCTGCCATGCAATAAATCTGGCTTCAGGGCTTTTTCTATCACATAAATGCTAGATCAGGCATTTTTGGTCCTCTACAGCCTGCAAGATGCCAACACAAAAGCACAAAGCTGACACAAACTGTATTGCAGGCTCTGGCCAGCCGGCCAGGAATCCCTCCACGTGTGCATGCTGGATCCAGACCCAGCCTGAATGGCCAGGGGGGGTCCATGGGTCCCAAGGCTGCACCCAACCCTGCTGTGCTCTACAGCATCTTCACCCTCAGTTTTAAACCCACTTGAGAGCTCAGATTGTTTTCAACAGCCATTGGGCAGTAAGCAGGATTTAGATCTGCTGGTGATAGTCGCGGCACGCAACATCATTTTAAACACTCGTTTCAACATCCACATTCACATCAACACAGAGGTGCCCCTGCCTTACTCGCTGACACGATAAATAATACGTAAAAGCACCAGAGGAGACGTTCCTGACTGCTGAGTACCTGCTTTGTCTTTGGAAATGTAAGAAGACGGTCTTCTGCAACAAGGACAGCTATCGAGCAAACGCCTCGGACCTGCCTGAGGAGCGGCTGTACAGTCTTCGGCTTCGTGTCTAACACAAAGTGACATTGCAAATGTATGTTTCAACACCAGAAATATTCTCTCTCTTCTAATGTGTGCTGAGTGGGTTTGTCTGGCCTCGTTGCAATCCTGCTCTAACTTGACTGTGACTAGGTTAGAACTTGGAGGGTCCGGGAAAAGCGGAGCAGGGTGAGAGAGGGTAAAGAAGAAGAAGAAGGAAGGAAAAAACTGTCTGAAAGTGCCATGGTTGCTCAGCGAGAAGCGTTTGTGGGGGGCCCGGATTGACACAGATCAGGGAAACCACCCCGGAAAGTCACAGTGAGCACCCAGCTGCCCGGGGCGCCCAGCCGCGAGCCCTGGCCCTGACGCCCGTCCCCAGGCGCAGGAGCACCCGCGGCAGAGCAGCGCCGTGCGGAGAGGGCTGACCCTCAACGCAGAACCACCTTCCCCCAAGGACTCAGCCAGGGGCAGCATCTGACCAGGCAGAGCCTGTTCACTGCCATCTATCAACTTAATCTTTTTATTTTGGCTTCCCACAATAGGCTTTGGAGCTTTTGGGAAGCTCCAAAACCAAAAGTTGCAAACTGCATCACTCGTTCTGGTGTGCGGACACCTACCCGGTCATAACCAAACTATCCCGCACACCATCGGTTAGTACCGGCGATGCGCCCGCAGGGAAAGCGGTCACGCTCTCACCCAAATCGCACGAGGGACGGGCCCCACGCTGGCACAAACTGCCCAGCCCAAACCCTCCTGCCCCTGAACCAAGCTGCTCCTTTCCCCCAGCACAGCCCGGTATCCTTTCACACAGTAAGACAATGCGGGGCTTTTGTGAGATGCGTACGAGATGATGAATCAATAGAATTTGATTATAAGATTAATATTGAAGAATGTGCTCATTAACCCTGCTGCTCACAATGACAGGATGTGTTGCCAACTTTCTGACAAAGAAATGCAGGAATTAATTTAGTGACTAACTACATGGAGAATCGCATTACTCGGGTATTCTCCCTGTATCACAATGTGTAAACACCCCTAATAGCTCAAGAATTTCCCTTCTCGTGCCATTTTTTTTTTTCAGATCAGCCTGAGTTGTGCCATTTGCTTGTTAGAATGTTTTATTCTGCTGCTTTTCCTTTTTAAAACCAGTCATTAGACAACTCTGAAGAACTTTACGCAAACCCAGAACAAATATGCCACGACGAACCTGGGCGCAAATCCAGGGATCAGAAAAAGCCCACCAGAGGTTTTCAGGTCCAGACCTCACCTGCCGGGGCTGGTGAGGGGCCGCTCCCCGTCCCCCCCGCTGCCCACCTCCTGCGGAGAGGCTCCCTTTGCGCGGGCAGAAGGTGCGCTTGAGGCGGCCTTCGGGATGAGCGACCACCGAGGAGCCAGCAACAGCCGCTGCGCTGCACGCTGATCCTCAGGTCCTGGCCTTAAACTCCCAACTTCAAGCACATGCTTATTTTCAGTGCCTGCTCCTGGCTGAATGCTATTTCCTGTACCTGGGTCTCGTGAACAGCCCACAGACCCCAGCGCTGTGTGCCTGGGGCTCCGCAGGGCGTGCTGATGCTGCTGGCTCCCCGGGGTGCTGCATGCGGGGTGCTGGGGCCGTGGGCTCCCCGGGGCCTGCCTGTGGCTCCTCAGCACCGCAGCTAATGGCGAACGCAGCGTCTGTGCCAGTGGCTGACACCGGCCCCGATGCACGAGTGGCTTCCTCCGTGGTGCCACAGGAAATAGAAAAGAAAACCCGATTACAGCGAATAGATCGCTCACGTCAGAGCCAGCTTTGAAAGTGCCAATTTGCTTTCTCTTGCCCGTATTTTTAATTCGCAGGTACCACGGCAAGTCAATAGTTCAAGGCTGCAAAGTAAGTTGCTTCAAGTCAAACACTCAATAGTTATTAGATAACTTTGCCTGCGCTCGGTGCCGCGTGTAGGTGGGTTGCCAGGTTATGCGCTGCACATAACGACTGAAATCACATTGCACGGGGTGGAGAAAGCTCTCCGCTGCAGATAGCCAGGAGCTGCAGCTATGGGCTTGGGTAGGGCATCACCAACCTCTGAAGACAGAGCGAGGAGTTAGAATAGAAGAGCACTCGCTCTGACCCTTCTCTTCCAGTTTTCCATCTTCTTTCTTAGGACACCAGCAGCAGATGTTAAGAATTACAAGCACCGGCCCATCCAGTATCGTACCCTATTCTAGTCTTCATAAATCTGCCCAGTGCCAGCTCACCACACAAGCCCTGCACAACCCAGGTGATAATCTGATTTGAATTAGGATGTTTCACAGGGTACCATCTATTTCTACTACTTAATGCTGCGGCTCGAGCCGGCCATGCCCCTGGCCTCTCCCTCACACTGACTGCAACAGTTTGAGGATTTTCTGCTCATACCCCCCTGGAAAACGTGAGTTTTGAGCAGAGCATCTTGTAGATGCAAGTTCTTTGCCTGGATTCACGCCACATGGAACTACTGCTGGAAGACACAATGTCTCAACCAGAGTGGTTTGGATTAGCGGGGCAGCCACAAGAAATTGTTTCCTATGGCAGGAGAGACCCCAGTGGGGACATGCGAGACCAGAGAGTCTTGCTTTTCCTCTCCTGCTTCTTGGGCCACAGTGACAGGGAGCGACACGCTCTTAACGCGAGCGAGAGCCTTGTCCCTCTGGTGGCAGAGCCGCGTGAGAGGGGGCTCTGCAAGGGAAACACTCGCGCAGCCTGAAATACCGACACCAGTCTGGTGGGCTTTCACCTGTTCAGGCAATTCACTGCAGAATATTTTAATAAAATCAGCAAAGAGCAAATTCCTATTGCTGTTGGTTCCCTGGCACTGAAGAGGGTGAAGAGGAAATAAGAACCGGCTAAGGAGGCTGTCCTAGGAAATTATAAACTATGCAATTGTTTGCGATAAGCAAAAACCAGGCAGAAATTCTCAGGTGAAGCCAGAGCAATCTGCAAAAACAAAAATGCCGCAGACCTCCCCAAACCCAAACAAAAAATTCCTAAATATATGCAGAGCATAATTCCCATTAATTTATTTTATCAACTGAATAGAGAACAAACAGTGTTCGACCAGCTTTGCTCTCTGTTCTGGAGGCAAAGAAAACAAGACAAAACCTAAAACCTTCGTGGCCTTGAAGTACACGGGAGAGAACAAACCTGTGGGAAGCCTCCATCACCCCTGCACAGCACCAGCAGCAAGGCAGCGGGATTACTCGCGCTGCCGGCACATCCCATGGCCCTCCTCAACCCCACGAGCACGGGCTCCGCAAACACATCACAAACCCAAGCTGTTAGGTCTCAAAAGCCTTAAAAAGGCCATTTAAAATGGCAGTGCTCTGCTTGGTGGCCAGAAGCCCAGCCAGCAAGCAGCGGGTGTTGGACCTGCCACAGCCATCACCATTCCCCGTGAGCCGGGCCCACGGGACGCGCTGCACGGCCGCGGTCCTGCCTCGCCTTCCCAGCGCGGCCTCCGCGGGAGCTGGAGACGAGGGCAGCGCTTGCCTCCGGCCAGCAGTGGAGGCCGGGCCGTCAGCAGCCACCCTCGTACTCGGCCACGCTTCGCCCCGGCTGCGCCGAGCGGGGCTTTGCTGCGGTTACTTCTGCGTTTGTTTTTCCTAATGCGTGCCACGCTTTAGGTTTTATAGCGCCAGATATTGTAAAATTTGTTTACCTCAGTTGAAAAAGCAGCCAATGAAAATAAACAGGCGAAAGGAGTACCTCCTCGCTTACTGGTAGCTAGAGAAGGTCCATTTGCTTTGCAAAGCAGTTGGCTGCAGGAAAGCACTCATTAAAAAAAAAAAAAAAAAGAAAGAAAAAAGAAAACTAATTTATCCAAGCTTTGCAGTTATTATTTTAGTTTGTTTTTCTGTCTGCACAGATCTGATTAATTTTAGAGGGGAAGGAAATGCAACAAGACGTGCATCACTATGAGATAAGTGGCACTTCTGCTGGAGCAGCAGCAGCTCACGCTCCCGGGCACTCACTGACGGGGCGTCCCCTCCGCCCCCAGCCCGGCTCCTCCTGCATTGCTCAGCAACTTCACGCAGAAGGAGAGAAAGGAAAAAAAAAAAAAAGGGAGCAGCTGCTCTCTGGAGAAATCCCGACACAGTTTAGGCGCAGAATTTCATATCTGTCAGGCAACCCAGTTCAATAAACAGCCAATTCATCTGGCTCGCTGCTGCTGCTGCTGCTGCCCGGCAATATTTGCACTACGTTGCTGCATTCTCCCCTCCTCCTTACTCCTGCAAGCAATAAAGGTGACAGCTCTTCGCTCCAGTCACGGGGAGGGTTGCCAGCTAAATAAAAGTCATTAAAAAAAACGTACCAGCCTGACGCTCCTCACTGCCATCCGTGCCGCTGGTTGGAGGCCACCTCCACCCAGCGCCCAGCTCCTGCCAAGGAGGCAGCCGGCTGCTGCTGCTCCGCGCATGGCCCCAGCCCTGCCCGCGCCCACCGCTACCCCATGGCCTGGTTCTTGGCGCTTCATGGGTCAACCCAAAGTGTCACGAAGAGACTGAAAAGATCCCGTTAGCTCCCACGGCTTCATCATCAGAGCATACTTTTCCAAAACAGCCTGATCTTACGGTGGTGGACAACACCAGGAGAATAAATGAGCTGCCCCAGAGCACAGTGACCCAGAGGCCAGGATGGAGCTGGGGGGCTCCAGGTCCCAGCCCCGTCCCAGGCACTGCGGGATGTCATGAGCAGCTGCAAGCTGCAGCGCCTGCCCCAGCAGTGCCTGCCCTGCTCCAGGCAGTGCAGGGAGCACCGGGGCAAAAGCAGTTTGTGTGTAACATCCATGGGTGCAGAGAAAAAAAAAAATCTTAAATAAGTATTTTTTAGAATACATTATGAATGGGAAGCTTGCAAGCCGGCTGGCTGCAAGGGGAAAGGAAAGCCAGAATTAGGATGGGATTTTTTTCCACTAGCCCTTATTAGGTAAAAGGGCTATTTGTAAGTGCTCCCTGCTCCTCGCCATCCCAACCCAAAGCCTCTGGCACGACACCATGAACTTCCTTTGTTGTCACAACATGAACTCTGATGTCACAAATTCAAGATTACAGCACCACTAGTCAAGCTCATGTCCATGAAGCAGCCACAATCCCCACAGTTCCCAGCCTGCCTGGTCTGGTACATTAATTAACACTTGACAGCAGGAAGACGAGGGAACAGAATGAACATTATTGTCCCTTCAATTTTTTTTTCCCCATTTTTTTGTGCACTGTGGGCTGAAGACCTTCCTCCTCTTCACAGCACGGCCCTCTTTAGGCTGCCCCACTCTCCCTGTGCCCCGATGGGAAAACCAGCAGCGTGTAACGTCACTCACCAGCAGCAGCACCTAGCATTACGCACAAAACACACCGTGGGCAGGAGACGGGAGAAAGGAGCGGGGCGGGGAGGCGACGTCCCCCCCCAGCACCGGCTCTGCTGGTCGCGGCTTGGAGGTGGCATTCTGCAGCCTCACTGCTCCAGGGTCACAGACACACGGCCCCGCGGGCAGGTCCCCGCCACGCTGCCAATGTACGGGTGGGATTATTTGGGCACTGGTTTGAAGAGCCCTCGAAACCCTAAAAGCCGTGTGTGGTGTTACCAACGTGGAGGCACAGACGGCTGAGAAAATCTTGCCCTGCCCTGTACAGTTAGTTTGGCATTGATTATAGCAATAAGGACCTTATTTGAGCCCTTCCAAGTGCTTTAATCTGAAACATACTGTCCCCAAGGACGTCCCCGATGCACCAACGGCAGGCTACAGTGATGCCTGCCTGCCCCTTCCCTATGCGCATCAAAGCTTTTGTCTCGGTGCCCTGCAAGGCTCGTGCCAGTTAGAGACACGTTGGCAGCTATGGAGCCAATTTAATTGCTGCCATCAACTCATTTCCAGACAAATGAATTCATTCATGATACACATACGCTGTGAACATATAAAACATCCTGAAGTTCTCACAGTAATGCACAAAGCTGCCAGAGCTCCAGAGAGGGGTGGAGGGGGCTGCTATTTTTCGAATGACAAATTTGTAAGGCTGATCACAAATTTCCCACCAAGTATTTCCACGGTGGGGGTTGCTAAATGAAAGCATTCATGCGAAGGGCCTGCTTTTCCCTACATCTGGCCCCTTCACCCTAAACGCACACCCCCTGCAACAAAACAAAAGGATAAAAACCATTTTGATGAAGTCAGAAGATTTTGCAGCAATAAAATCTGTTTCTACATTTCCTTCGATGGATGTGAACTGGAGCTCTGCGTTCATCCCATTGTAAAACTGCCATCCATCTCCAAATACAGTTTCACAGCTTATTCGCGTTACGTGACATCGGCCGCGATCCGGAGCGCGGGGAGGCTGCAGAAGGGCAGCTCCGGGCCCCAGCAGGTACCTCCGGCCCGCAGAGGTTCTCTCCTCCGCCTCTCCTTGCAGCCGCGGGCAGGCGGAGGGCTGCACAATGCTGTCCCCAGGCTGGGTTCCAGCAGGAAAATATTTGCATCTGCAGTATGCCAACACAGACAGGATTTTCAGAAACTTCTTTCATCCTTTGTGCAACGATGCCATTGCAGGGAGTTAGCACAGATACAGCTGGCCCTGCTGGCACGCAGGTGAAAGTATGTGCAAAGAAGCGAAAGTATGGGGAGGGGGGGTATTTCTCCCCCCCCCCCTTCTCTGCATGCCTCCTTTGTGGTCTGATCACAGACACACAGAGCATTCAGGATGCAGCACGGTGTCATTATGAATGTAACAGCATAAATGCTAAAATGTAATCTCTGCAGACAACTGATGCTGGTTGCATTGCATAAAACTAGATACGGATAGTTAGCTTCATTTACTGGAGGTGGAAGCAGAGCTTTGTACAGCAAAGAAAAAAGAGAGAAAACCCTTAACAATGAATGTGCAACGTATTAGCTCAAATTCCACCAGCTCCTGCATTTCAAATAGACAGAGGTTTCTTCCTTTCAGATTTCTACTAATGGCACAGCTACTTAAAAGCCAACTTCCAGGCAGGTTTTTATATGAAACAGCACTGCTCAGTATTCCTAATAATCTTTTAATTTTAGAACGAGTCTGTTCCCTGCTGCTGTGAGCAGGAGCTTGTGCTTGCACGTTTATGCAAAAGTACTGGGATGCTGCCACTGTTTAGATTAGAGTCCTACTGGAGGTTTCTTCTGGAAACACCCCATATATGGATTTCGCAAAGAGAACAAAAAGAAAGAAGTGAGCGGTGTCCGGGGCTCAGCAGCCACAGGCGTCCCCGTCCCCACCGCCCGGGTTTGCTGCCGGGGGCGTCCCGCGGGGGCTCCCCAAGGCGGGAGTGGACCAGAGCCTGCAGAGAGGGCACCGGGGCCAACTGCGGAGAAGGGAGCAGGGGAGGAATTAGGGTAATTCTCTGCTCTTCTCCAGCAAACAAATCCCCCCCGTGATGTCTCAGCATCCTGACCAACCGCCAAGTCGGAAGCAAGATCTGGCAATTGCTGGCAGCAGAGCTGGGAGCAACCTAGTGAATGCTTCCGGGAAGAGCCAGAGGGCTCGAGCAGGGCTCAAAACATGCCCTTCCTCTCACCCCACCCGGACACGTGGTTACCTAACAGTTCAGTGCAATAAGACATGCGGAGCCCAGGCAAGAGGTCCCAATAATCCTGCACGGCAGCCCCAAAACACGTCTCCATCACCCAGACCCACTTCACAAAGGCTCCGGATCCTCAGCTCAGCTGCAGACATCCCCCTTGCTGCCCAACATTGCTTGCTTTGGCAGAACATCCTTTAATATCTATTACCCAACTCACCCTGCAACCGAGGCCATTTCACATTCCTGCCAAAAACCAAGTCAACATTGAATTTGACTGATTAGGTCAAATGCTTTCGAGTACTTGGGATTCATGGCACTTCCTCCTCAGTCCATAAGAGGCAAACAGAGAAGCCCAAACAATGCCAAGAAGTCCCACTCTGAGCAGAAATGCAGCACTTTTCCCCTAACAAGACCTCTGTAGTCGCCTTTCTGAGGCAGCAGAGTAGGAGAAACATGGATACATCTGCTTGTCCTAAATGCCACCAGGGCCACACTGTGCTAGTGGCCCTCTTTCCCGTAGCGCTATTTTCACAGGCGGTGAGGCATTCTAGATTAACAGTAACAACATCAGTTTATGTATGGCCAGAGCTGACAAAAGCCAGCCCAGCCTTTGCTCCACCACCGTTCACAGCTGGCCTGAAACCAGGCGCTCCAGCCATGCTCAGCATTTGCAGAAGGTTCCCGTGCAGCACTTCTCGTGCTCTCCGAGCTCACGTATCTTGACCTTTTTGCACCAGCACCGCACAGGCAGCCAGGAGGGAGGCACATCTGTCCACCCGCCTGCCCCAGCAGCACCAGAAACAAGCTTCAAACCCCAAGCGGGCAAATCCTCACGCGTTCAGCCCCGGGGACGAGGGAGGAGATGCTGGAGCAGCAGCCAAGAGGCTCTGCCCTACAGCCTGCCCAAAGTGCAGGGCTTGGAAAGCACAGCACCGTGCTCCACAGAAGTGCTATCCTGGCCTGCGTCAGCATTAATGGCTTCTGCCCCGTTACAAATTGCATTCTGATAACAAGTTGCTGAAATACCAAAGTTTTCTAATTCTTTGCTTTATCCCTGCTCTCCGCTTGAACTATAAATAGCCCTGGTATTTACAGTGGTACAGCCTGCCTTGTTGAAATTTGATTTAAAAGTGAAATTGGCCGGACTCCTTGTTAAATTATCATTGTTACTCATCTTTACAGATGTCCTCCCCTCTAAACACTGTAGCGTCTAAACTTGAAGCTCAGAGCAGGGACGTGGGGTGAAGTCATTTAAGATCTCCTGGCCAGCCTCAGGCACGCCGCACGGTGTGGTACACTCTTCTCCTTCCATCAGAGGAAGCCCTGACATCTCCTTACAAATCCGTGCCGTAGCGTGTCCTGCTCTTCCCCAGAACAAAATCCCCTGCAGCTCGCGACCTTGCACAGAGGGAAAGGGCAAAGTTTGCACAAAGGCACGTGGCTTTCTAAGAGATCCATTAGATTGTGGAGGAATTTTACTGAAGGGGGGAAAAAGCGAAACTTTCTTTTCAGTACTTCTTACCTTTCAAGGCATGTAGTTTCTCCCTCCTGCTGTTGCAGCAAACAGATAGCTTTAAGCGGTATTTTGGCATCTAACAGAAGCATTCCCAATGCAGGTCTCGCTATTAAACTCTTTTTTTGGTCTCGACAAGAAGTCAATGCTACTCCTTCACTCCCAACACTCCCCACACTTGCAGGCGGGCAGTCCCGTGAATTGGTGGCATCGCGATTTCCTTGCAAAGGTATTCAACAGCAACCACTAACCAGCAGGCAGCAAAGCCTTGCTGGGTCAGTGACGTGACTCAGCTCTGCAATGGCTTTTCCAGTGTCACCAGCACCGACAGCCACGTCGGCACCCTGCCAGCAGCCAGCTTGCAGGCGCACACATCCACGGATCGCGTTTCGGTGTCCCCCTCTTCCTAAAATACATGGCCATGAACGAAAGCACCCATTCATGCGTTTTCCCCAGTAAACACACACACAAAAGCCCTGATTTCTGGCTGAGGTTATCAGCAGCAAGAACAGCCCCTGCTCCAGTGACACCGCAAGGCTCTGCGGGCTCCACCTACACATCGGGTAACCTCCACGTACAGAGGGACGCCGGGGATGCTGAGGAACGCGTGCGCCTGGGACCGCTCCGGTCCATGCACGAGCGCTCTTGACCTCCAATAAATCACTTACTCTCAAGCCTCCAACCTGTCAAGGAAGGACAGTCGGACTCCTCCTCCCCAGGGTGCTGGGAAGACAAATAAATTAAAAATTGTGAGATATGGTGTCAGCGGGGATTACAGAAACAGCTCCCAGGCTCTCTTCTGCTCCGAACTTGACCTCAGAGGCAGAATAACGGCAGTCAGCGCGTGTTGGTACTGACATGGTGAGAGCTGCACGCATTTATTTTAAAGGACTTTCCGGGCTCTAAATTGCAATCTCTGTTCCTCACATACATAAAAGCCACCTCTGTGGGTTGGAGGAGTAAGTGGTGTCACTGAAGTACACGTGCTCCCTTTCTTTCGCTATACCTCAGCACCTACTGTACCCTTCTCTCCATATAAACATACGCGCAGGGACGAATGTGTGTTCAACCATCCATACAAGTGTCTGTGCTCGTCTCATATTTGCTCCGTAAGAAAAGGTTACGTTCATGAATTGCCACTCCACCTCCTTATACCAGCAGTCTCTGGAATTAAACACTTCTGAAGCGTGCATCAAATCTTTGTGGTTCCAGCACGTCCCCAAGAACAAAGCCCATATTGCCCTATTTCTTCACTGGGAAATGCAAGGCTCTGCTGGGCACAATCCAGCAGAGTCTCCCCTGAAGCACCTCAGAAATGAAGGTGGATTTTTCCAGCCCTGAATTTTTCTAACATCTTTCCCACCACTACCTTTTTCTCAGTGGTGTTCTTGAACTCTTGGCTGAACAAGTGGGTATTTAATAAACACACACAACAAGCACAGTGCTGCTTCTTTTTGCGGGTTTAAAAAAAAAAAATCCCAGGGTAACAAAATACTTTGTAACCATCAAGGTTTTCTTCCTTCCCTGAGGCCCTGCCAACTCCCAGCATTTTACTGGGACTCACCTGTGGGTTATCACATTTTGAAACCCAGTCCCCGACAGTCAGGCAACAGAAAAATCTTGTTTTTCCTCCTCCTTCTTCCTCTAGGAAACACCTTCAAGCTTCCACAAGGGCAGAGACCAATGCTCTAAACCCAGAAATCTCATACTAGTAACCTATGTTGTGATTATTTATTTTTTAATACCATGGTGCAGCAAACTTACCCAATTAAAGATTAGCCCCCATAATTAAAGATTAGCTCCAGAAGAATAATTTTTACAGACACATATATGCCCAGTTCCAGACACCCAGCACGTTTCTGTGCATGCTCAGTGCTGGGGAGGCTGAGGGTGCCGTGGGGTCTCGCGGGGACCCAGGGGTGGGCTGGCAGAGCTCCTCCACCCCCAGGCTGCATCGCCAGCGCCGTGCGCTTGCAGGGTGCTATCTGGAGGAGAAATCAAATCCAGATGCAGCCCTGAACAAGCCTTGTGCCAGGACGGTTCTCTTCTCAGCGCTGAATACTTGCCTGCCACCACATCATGGGAGACAATGGAAGGAAACGATCAGATAAAGAGTGGTTTAATTTTATAAGGCTCTCAAGCAGCCAATTCACGTTTCAGATCAGGTGTTAATTGCAGCTCTAAGTGTCTGGCGCAGGCGGTGCCAGCGCAAATATTGCAGATGTCACATTATTTTTGTTTAGCGGGTGAAACACACTACTCTCCTGTTGGAGGAACCCAGCAGAGCCATTCTGCCACGAGACTTGCCGAGAGGAGAAAAAAAATAAACACTGTGTTTAGAAACCATTAAGTGCAGGGGACTAAAATGATTTGTCAGGAAGGCCAGCTCCAGGAACTTCAAGGCAAGATGCTCAGAGCTGCACAGAGTGCATCTAAAACACAAGGAAGAGACGTTTAATGCTTGCATTCCTCTTCCCAAGCATAAGGAGCTCCGGCAGGGCAGCCCCGCTCCGTGCAGGGGGAACCTCCTGGACGCGGCAGCAGCCGAAACCCCGAAGCGGGAATGTGCGCGCAGCCAGCCCTGCGCCACAGGGCCAGGGAGGGTTTTTGAGATTCCTGATTTTTTGGTTTCACATCAAATAAATACCTTGTCCTCCGTTTATTTCATACAAGCTAAGCCCTGTCCCGCCAGGAGGAGTGCATTATGCAACTTCCAGTCCCGAAGTAGGGACAAACCACAACTGGGAGAGCTCTTTCAGACCTGCGGAGCAGCAGATCCCAGAGCAGCAGCAGGCTGCTTGTAACAAGAGGGAGGCAGAGGAGAGAAACGCTCTGACCTGCTCCACCTGGACAATTCCTTTTTCTTTGTTATTTGTAGGTGAAAAATCCTCAAATCCATCCAAAAGCAGAGAAAAATGAATTTTATGCACACATCCTAAATTATTACTAAATGGGTAAAAATTGCAACGTGACGAACCCCAGCGTGGCCCCCCCAGCCCGAAGCTCCGTCAGCAGCACCCAGGGAGAGGGCTCCCGGCCCGCGCAGGAACCAAGCAGCATTCAAGGCAGGTTCCACCCCGTTCCCGTTCCCCAGCGGAGGGCTGGGGGGGTTGCAGAGTCAGCCGGGAGGGAGCCGTGGGGTGCTCTGCTCCCAGCTGCTCAGCGCTGCACAACTCTCCCTATTGCTTTTAATTAAAAAGGGGAAAGTGGGATTTAGATGCCTGCTTTACCACCGGATCAGACCTGGATTTAGAGCTAAAGATGGTAAAAAATAAAAAAATAGAAAAAAAAATTCAACTGTACACAATCTGTAACAGCATTTGACAGAATAAGAAAAAAAAAAAAAAACAGAAGAAAGCCGCATTTTATGTTATCTTGCCCATCCAAGGCCACCACAACCCTTTTCTCTGCTGTGTATTTCTTGCCCATCAGGAATACATTTGCACAGTTGGATGTGATCATGTTGGTGCATTCTGCAAAACTATCGCCCTTTAATTGATAATTAACTGGTATCTTCTCCTACAGTAGTTCTATTTGAAGAAAACCCAACTTTCTGGGCCGTTTTTCCTGCTCCTCCCCTTCGCAGAGGCTGCCCTCTGCATCGACAGCCAGGAGAACGGTCGTCTCCAGCGAACTCCATAGCCCAGCCTGGTTCAAAATGTCTCCAGAAACGAGCCCTCCCCACCTCTTTGCTGGGCTACGGGAAGCTGGTGCTGTGCTCCTCCCAGTACCTCTTCCGTGCAATTTCTCTTCCATTAATTTCATTCCCATCCTCTGTTGTCACTGCATTTCTCTAAAATGTTCTGTGGCTCTGCAATTCCCTGGTGACAACATGCCTTTGCTCAGTCACTCACTGAGGCTCTAGGTATCAGTTTTAATTTTTTCTGTTAAAAGCCCTAAGTGTTTTAATGAGTGCAAAATTTGATTAATTAATATGAAATCACAGAACACCCTGGATCTGCTCCTGATCACCAGCCTTTGCTCGGCAAAATGGAGAGGGCTGACCTGGTGCTACTGGGACCAAATTTGGTCTGTTGTTTCTCCCATGCCCACACAGCTACTTTTAATTATCTCCACTGAGCTTAAAAAGAGCAATTTGTGCGGCCACTATATGTACGCCAAGCCGATCCATTTATTCAAACATAAATCTTTCACGCTTGCTACACAAGAGAATGTATCTTCCAATCATAAAAATTCATGAACCAAAAAAAAATACAGATCTGTCAATTAAATTAATGCAGTGAAGAAAAAAAAAAAAAAAGCAAATGATACCGTCACAAAATACAACCAATATGAAACCCTTTGGATAGTCAAAAATCACCACCCACGCAGGGCTGGAGGCTGTCCAAGGCATTTTGAGTTGGTACCTATGCGTGAAGAGCGAGCAGCGCTTGCCTCGTGCTTTGACACTTGGAACAATATCAAGTGATCTCAACCACTGTTAATTTATTGATGGGAATCAATGATGCTGCAACAGATTACATACCCCAGCCATGCTCGTATGCCACTGCTGCACAGCAAATAGAGAGCTGCACTCTCAGACGATCAGAGGCTGATGGAAATATTGTACCTGCATTCCCCCCATTATTATTTTTTTTGCTTCCATTCAGGTTGTAAAAGCAACCTTTTCCATGACGCACCATGCCCCGTGCGAGCCTGCCTGCTTTGCTCGCTCCCAAATTAGCAGGAGGGGGAAATCTGAACCCTTTGCAGGCCACCAAGTTTATGGAAGAGTTTATCTAGGAAGCAATGCCTGTGATGGGAGGGGATGGCGCTGCGTGGTGAGCCAGGAAACTGCGCTGAGTCCTCTGGTTTTGTAAGGATGAGTGATTTTTGATCCTCGGGTAACGAAGCTGGGAGAAGGACTGGAGGGGGACAATTTCAAGAAAAAAAAATAATTAAAATGAAGTCATGAGGAAAGGACAAATCTAATGAAAATATTCAGCATTATATTCATCTTCTTGAGCCACTCATGTTTTTAATTCAGAATCAGGGCAACTCCGGGAAAAAGCTTTAAAAAAATAACACTCAATGCAATCACCCTAAAAAAGATGAGGGATTAGAGTCTAGAAGTACATGGATATGGATTATTTCATAGTTTTGCAAATGGAAAATAAATCATCCTATTACCTCCGAGCAAGATAAATGCAACACGGCTCCCAAACACCCCGTGGCTCCAGCACCGGGACAGATCCACTCTCCAAAAAACCACAGCTAAAGCGCAGCCCGCAGAATAGCACACAGTGCCACAAGAAAGTTTTAAGAGCACTTTTTCACTGGTCTTATTTTCCTAATTAAATGCAAAAATCAAACAATGGGTAATTAGTATGTGGACTAGCAAAGCTTCGATTTAGACGTCTCAAAGGAGAGAGCGCAACAAGCGGCAGCTCCACCGGAGCGCGGCTGTCTCAGCACGTATTTATTTTTCCTCTTGCTTTGATCTCACCTCCTCGCTCGTTGGGAGGATATCATCGACAAAACTGGAACAACCGACAGCAGCAAAAAAAAACGAAGGGAAGATCAGCTGCTCCATTTAACATCTCCCCCCCAGCCTCCCTTCCAGCCCGCCCTTCGCTGCCCCCAGAGATCAAGTTAAACAGACAAAACCCAAACTGTGGATCAAAAGGTCTGCTTGGTTCTGGCAGCCAGCGCTGCACTGACTGCAGCAAGATGTTTTACAGAGGAAATGGTGCGGGATAATTAATGAATCAGAGACGGGGCTGGGGTGCGCGGATCCGTGCCCTCAGCACGCCGAGTGGAGAAGGCGGGAGCGCTCAGTAACGAGCAGTTAGTGTCCAGACACAGCAGGAAACCCCAGGCTGGTGGATTCCTCCATATCCCCGTTAATCCAGCGGAAATTTTGCCTCTCTCTACCTACTGGGCCATATAAAAGATTTCCGGCTACTCCCTGCTAGGAAACTTCACTTCTCAATCGCAGTGAGGTCTAAAAGGCCAGCATCCCCCCTCACAGCCCTGGAGGATGGACATTGCACCCCAAAGGAAGAGGCTGAGCAAGCCTTAGGTCTGTATTAGGCATCACAAGGTTCTCTGGGAAAGGAAAAACCAGGCAGAGGCGATGGGACACACGTGGGCTCCTGCCCCTGGACAGCACCTCCAAATCGGGGGGCTGCAGCCCCCTGGGCTGCTTGAGCTGGGCACAGCCAGGGCGGCCGGCCCTCCTCTGCAGGAGATAGGCAAAAGGGGCTAAAAGCCCCCGCCCGGCACTGAGGGGCAGGCGAGCACCAGTCAGCTCCTCGCCGTTCAGCTGAGCCCCCCGTGCACCAAGGCGGCCGGGGTCTCCAGCTTGGGCGGGAAAGCTCAGAGGACCAGGTCTGTGCCTGAAATCTCGCTGCATGGCCAGGAGACGACCAGAGATGTGACAGCGTGGGACAGGCTCTGCAGAGAGCCTGGCACAACCACTCCTGAAACGTCAATTAGAGAAATCAATGTTGCTATCAATTAAACAGCAACTGTACAATTTCTCTTGCCTTTCCTCCTCATTAGCTCCTCAGCCCAGAGCTCAGCTTGGCGTGGCCTTTGCTGAAGCAGCAATAAAGCCCCGACCAGGATGTGTCCCCTGCAGGTGCCCACCTGGACACGTGCTTCCCATCCTCACCCATGCGGTGGTAAGGATGCGGGAGGCACGGGCGTACCCCGCAGGCAGCTCAGACGCCTGCTGTCCTCCCGGCCCTCCCGATTCTGTGGCCACCACCCGCAGCAGGGGAGGTTATTAAACCTTTATGAAAAGTCATTCGAGGGAGAGCAAAGCGAGCTCCTTGCTGCAGGGCTGAGCTCGGACGCTGGCATCAAGCTGCGTCTTACACCAAGGACGTGCCCTTAATGGTGCCAGCAACAGCAACCCCTGCGACGCTGGCAGGAATGTTCATAGGAGACAAGCGTTCCCATGAAGTGCCGCCCAATTCCACAAGGCACCATCTGTGGTGCTTCACTGGACAAGCAGTGTAGCTACGTTGCAGGTAAAAGCCTGGGGAGAAACCACACGCAGCCTTTGCCTGTGCCCAGAGGAGTGATGTGAGGTTAGCACCGAAAGCACAAGGGGACACAGGAATTCCCAGCTGGATGGGAGCTACGACACCCTGCGCACCCCATCCTGCTGAGGCTGGCCCATAGCAAATGCACTGCAAAATCACTCAGTGGAGAGCTAAGAAATAACCTCTCTCTCTACCAATTCTCGCCTCAGTCCCTTTGCTGGAGCAGCCAGTGCTTGCCTGCACCTCAGCCATCCTCTCTTCCACAGACCAAGGGGTTTATTTCAGGGCTTTTACCTCACCACAATGTTTCATGGCTCCTTGTCACCATTAAGGATCCACAGCTCTCCTTAGAATGTGAGATTTGATCAAACCCAAGATTTACATTTTTAAAGAATGACTTTCTAATCCACTATTCCTGAACAGCTCCTTCATCTAGACATATCTCCTTCAGAATAAACCACCTGATTCCTATTTACGTCGATCTGTTTTTAAGGTGGGTCCCTGAGAGACAAAGCCATAATAAATCTGTGGCCTGAAAGGCATCCTGTGGCCAATGCTGGCCTGGCTGGAATTCAACCCAAGCAATTAGCAATGGCAGGAAGAGACCTGAATCCAGTGAGCCCTTAAACCTCAGAAAAAAAATCCCAAAGAGAGCTAAGAGCCCCTGATATCCAGGAGAATACGCTCCTGGAGGCAGACGATCCATCTATGGCAAGGGCTTCACACATGACAGGAGCTTCTCCAACCTCCATCCATGCACAGGCTTGGGTTCTCCAAGCCCAGCCAGCCACCCAGGGCTTATTTTGCCCCAACTACATCCAAACCCAGAACTCGACACGAGACGCGAAGCAGCGCGGTGCTGGAGGTGACACAAGCCAAGTTATCTCATGCAGCAAAGGGCTGTCGATGCCCCTCCTGGAGAGGAGGAACTCGCCGCCAAACCACGGAGCACAGGGCTTCACCTTCTGTCAACATCATCCTCATCCCCTCTGCTTGCCGTGGTCCATAGTGAATCCCCAGGGCACAACAGCGGAGGCCCCGCAGGATCGGTGCCAGCAGCACAGGCGTCCTCCGCCGCCACCTCCCAGGGCGGCCGGTGGCTTTCCTGCAGCGGCTGCCCCTTGCCCTGCACACACCGAGCAGGAACAAGCTCCTGCTCTCCATCACAGCCTTTCTGGCCAAAAAGAAAGCTCCCAAGCGTTGCACATGCCATTACCGACCAATCGATGCTATTGATTAAGTTATAAGGGCAACTGGCAGGACAAAGGCAGCAGGAATTGTTAATCTCATTTTGAAGCAAGCTATAAAACATCGCCACCTTTCTCTGCTGCTTCTGAGCACGTTGATGGCTTCCTGGCTCTTCTGCTGGCCAGCCCTATGCAATCTGACCAGGTAACAGCTTGCTGTCAGAACTAAGGGACAGGGAGGGTTCTTCTCCCTCGATGTGGGGAGATGTCCCTTCAGGACACAGGGCTGGGGAAGGAGGCAGCAGCCAGCAGCACCGCAGAGCAGCCAGTGCACTGGGAAAGCACCACGAGTCTCCTGGGACTCGCAGCAGGACAAACAGTGCTTAGAAACATCGAAAGTCAACAACTGGCCTCGGGACAAAAGACCACAGTAGGTCAAGAGCATGCAAAAGAGTTTGGCTGAAGAGTTAAGCTGAAAAATAAAATAAAAAAAAGCCGGTTTCACAAGCTGCCCCCCCTTTCACAGTGCTCTTTTGCTCACACGAGGGCTCAAAACGCCACTGCATCCAGCATCGTTCCTGACGGCTCTCGCGAGCCTGCGACTGGGGCGGCTGAAGCTGCCGGCCGATTTCCCTGCCGCCCCCCCGCAGCAGAGCAGCCCTGTGAGGACCGAAACGCCAGCGTCCTTCTGAAACCCCCGGGGCAACTTCAGGAGAGCACCAGGTGGACGTATAAGGAAGCTTTCAAGGAATTCTTCATTTACAGCACAAGCTTCGTGCTTCAGTTTCGACTTGAAACAGCACAACTTACAGAAGGCAGAGGTAAGTGCACACAGCTCTTTGGGAATTCCCAGGACGGATGCCCTCAGCACCCTGGGACACCCAGAGCCTCCTGGGGACAGCCAGGTGCAGGTTTCTTGCCTCAGCCCTTGCTGCTCCTGATGGTGCAAGGCTGCGGTGGCCTTGAGCTAAGGAGCTAATTCCTACCAGCTCTGAGCAGCACAGGAGCTGTGAATCACACCTGAGCAACGCAAAGCCCTTCTAACAGAGCGATGTGGCATTCCTTGGCTGCAATGTTTTCCCATTTCTTCCTTCCTTCCTTTCTCCCTAACCAAAATTATCATTTATTTCCCTCCCTCTGCCTCATAAAAGACGAACTGATGATGCCCGAATGGACCCAGGAGGCATGGGAGCAGCACTCTTTCCTAGGCTGGTGAAGGAAGGGAAAGGGAGTGCGAGGGGAGCCTGGCAGCGAGGCACCAAGGCTGCAGGCACGGAGGCTGCAGGCACCCGGTGCTCCCAACCTGCAGCCAAAGGCTTTGCCCTAAGGGAAGGTCCAGGTGGAGCCGGGGCACAGCAAAGAGCTGGAGTCAGGTGGGAGAGCCCCGCATGGTCTATTCACAGCTCAGGGCTGCTTACAGGAATAATCTTGGGTTTTATTTAGCTGCTGTGGGCAATGTCTAACATCAGATAACGACAAAAGATGGAGGCAACTTCTATATGGACTGTGCCACTAAAAATTCAAAATAAAATAATAACAATAATAATAATAAAATGTCATTGTAACACTATCGATCAGCAGATGAGCCACACAGCAATACCGCGGTAAACCGAGAGCCGGTGAGAGCAGCAAAGCATCCTGCTGAGAAGATGGGTGCTTTTGGAGGGACCACCTGCAGCCTCAGGGGGGCTTCGGCAAATCTGGGAGGGTTGGTGCTTGTGCTCCCATGTTATGCCACAGGGCCACGAGGAGCTTGGTAGACACTGGGATTTCAAAGGGTCCCAGCCAATTATCACCATTTCATGGGGGAATAACATTTTTTTGAGGTTTTCTTTTTCACTGTAACTTCTGGAGCCAGGTGTCTGTCCAACAATCTTTTTCTTTTTTTCCAAAAAGCTTCAGTCCACACATTTATATTCACCCAAAAATGCACAGAGGCCAGGGTAAGCCAGAAAGCCAAAGATGAAAAAGAACATCTTAATGGCTTGAGGTTGGGAGGATTTTTTTGGCTTTTTTTTTTTTTTTTTCCTGAAGCCAGTTTCATGATTTTGGTCATGAAAGAAATATATGAAACATTTAACTAGTCTCTTAAAATGGGAAAGCTTTAAATTCAGCGTAACATTTAGTAGCTTTACATTTCCCTTTTTGCTTTCTCCTGATTATGAGTAATAAAAGCAGACGGCTCAATCAGCCGTGGTCCCAACCACGTTCAGTGGCTGGCCCCCACGCCCGGGCACTGCGCTGCGAGGTCTGGGCTGCACAGGCTGCCCTCGAAAGGCAAACAAACAGCCGAAGTCATTATGTTAGCTGGGGCGACGGTCTGCACAAAATTAATACTTCATGAAAATATTTCCGTTAACATTGGTTTTATGGTTTCTCTCATTAAACAACAAATGCCGATTCTGTAACACATGAGGATGTGCTGCTAATTCGAACCCTGGTTGCACAGAAATTTGTTAAAGGATTTTCTAGTTACTTTTGTTTGATTAGAGAAAGTACAGCACAAAAATCAATTTACGAAGTCCATTAACAGGTTCACCCCATCAAGGAACAGAAAACTCCACATCCTTCATCTCACCCGTTCAGCACTATTAAATTTGAAATGAAAGACTGAAAAACCCACAGCATTTAAATGTTCTCTGAAATACATGCAAAGTCCCTTTTTAATTATATTTTCCGCATTTTGGAGACAGGCTTTGTGTTCCAACTCACTCGTACATTTCAACAGAAGTCGAAGCGGAAAAACTTGTAAAATCTGGATTATGCCAGTCAAAATCATCCCTGGTAATGCCCCTGCCACACAAATTGAATTGGGTTTTATCTGTAGGAGGTTCTTTCTTCCAGGATAAGGAAAAGAAAAGCCCTCCCAATCACACCCAGATGACCGAGCCAAGGTCCCAGCGGGGCACCTCTGCTCTCCCAAGGCTCACCTGGGATTTTGGCCACAGCAGCCCACGGCCAGGACCCCGCGTACCCCACATCCATCCCTGCACCGTGCCAGCAGGACACAGCTCGCCTTCCAGCTCCCCCCAGCTGCGTCCACCAGCCCTTTGGGCCACCGCTCTCAGCCCCGAGTGGCCCTTGCTGTCTCCTGCTCATGCTTTTATCTCCCAGAGCCGGACTTCCCCTCCCCAACAAGTCAGGTCCGCCCTGGGAGAGCTCCGAGCTCCCAAATACCTCCCCCAGGTGCCACATCCAGAGGCCACCCCTGCAGCAACCACATTTTGCAGAGGAGATGGCACAGTGCGGCCCCTCTGGAGCTCGCTTGTCGCTGTAGGAAGTGACGCCCTGGAGACACAGTCAGCTTTTTATCACAGTATCTCCAAGTTCTTCCAGACTTTTATCAAAGGTCTAAAGTCCAGGAAGAGTTAGTGATTGTGCAAGATCATACGGCAGGATTCAGAATTCCAGCCTTTTGACACCCTGGTACGCTATTTCCAGCACTGAGTCTTGGGAGATCTTTGTAATCAAGTTTTTATCCTCCCCAGGTTTCTCGCAGGTCAAAGTATACTGTTATCAGCACAGTGCTTCATTTCAAATTTGAACTTTTTTTAAGAGGAAAAAAAGCTCTACTGTAAAACACATTTTATGGGAATTTTAAAACCAAACGTAGATGCAAAGAGAAGAAACCATACGGTTCTGTTTTGAGATGCCTCATCTGAAAATCTGATTATCTTCTGCTTTTCCCCATGCAAACGACTCAGAAGCACCAAGCCCATGTCACAGCCTAACCCGGCACTGCCAGCCCTGCCACCTTTGCTTTAAACATTTCTACCCATTCCCTCCTCACAGCTCTATCAGAAATAAAAGCAAATACAAATTTCAGTTGAATTTTTGAGTCAGCAGTGTTCTTTTTTTAAAACATAACCATATTGTGTCATTATTGAAGACGACACAGCTATTGTAATTACTTCAAAATAGGAAAGAAAGGAGTGAAAAGTACACCAGTTCCATCGCGTGTTTCTGTGAGGCCTGACGCAAAGCGGTATAATCCAGGCAGAGAGGCAATACATCATCTGGCAGGGGACCATTTGGGCTTCCCAAATACTTCACAAAAAAGGAAATGCGATCAGAACTAGCGCTTGGTTCCCAATCTTATGTAAAAGCAATAAAAATCAAACATCTGGGTTGGTTGCATGCTGGGGTTTGGGTGACATTGTTTAACGTGGGAACAGCACCAAAACCAATCAACGAAATTATCTCCCTGTAAATCACTGCAGTCCAGCTACAATTCTTTTATGTATTCTGTAGCTTTTTCCATTTTTCCCTGGCTGTCTAGGTTGAATAAGAGACAAGCATCTTTGTCACCCAAAGCCCCTGCTCCTCTGGCTGGTGGGAGAGAAGACACCCACAGCAGCAGAGACCTACCTGAATCTCCCCGCCCCACATCGTTGCATTTTTATATGTAAATAATACAGTTGGAACATTTCCTTCTGAATTTCTATGTGCATGCAATTCACATTAAAAAAAAAAAAAATAGCATTGACACCACACCCCATGAATACTAATGGCGCATCTCCCACTGGCTGCAGCGAGGAATTTGTCTGACGCTGCTCCTCCTGCAAGCTCGGCGGGGGAATGTGACAGCCCACGAGCTGGGACCTGGCAGTCAAGGTGGGCTCAGTCACCGCTACTGCTGGAGCGGTGGCAGGCTGCTGTCTGAAAGTCAAGAGGAATTTGGGATGTACAAAAATCCTGCCAATACACTAAAAACCAATGTGCACTTCATCTCGTGACTGCAAAGGGAAATTCCCATAGCTGTAGGTTAAACAGATTTTTTTTTTTTTTTCTCCATAAAAAGGTGTTTCCCCCCGTGCCTTGCCTGGATCCCTGCATAACACTGCCTACCCACAGTCACTGAACTTGCTGACCAAAGAAATCATTCTTCCCCTGTTGGCTTAAATCAACGTGTCAGCCTGTCCTGTGCAAACGCTCGGTGCTTCACCTCAGCAACAGCTGCGTCCCACGAGCTGGATGATGGATAACCCTCGTCTGTAAAACGTGTAGGAAATCTGTGCCATTGATTCAATGGTTGTTCTAGCAAGGACTGAACAGGGCTTTCCAGGATATGACCCGGTTTAGGATGGCTGCACTGAAGATTTTGGATTTGCTGGTATTTTGCTGGGCTCCTTTTCCCAGCCTCAGCGACTGACCCGCTCCCAAGGCACGTGCATGGACCTGCCACAAATAACTCTTCCAAGGGGCTTGAGAAAGCACTGTACGTAGTATCTAATTGCTGCAAGACAATTAGTTGGGCTTAATCAGCCTCCATCGGGAAAGCCAAGCTTTGTGTGCATGACTTCTTTTGTTTTTATTTGCTTCTCAAGTAATCAAAAATACATCACAACCTCAAATTCAGACTACTGCAGCGGGGAGGGAAGGGCGGGAGGGAGACCAGGGGTTTTCCAGGAGCCCGGCCCCGGTCAGGCCGTCTTCCCTTGGCGCCCTCATTTTGCCACGGGAGTTTTGAAGCTGGCGCTGCATCCCGAGGGGCCGCGCACGCTGCTCGGAGCCGGCAAGGCTGCTCCTGCGTCCCACAGAGCTAACCCGGGCAGGCGGCTCAAGGACTTTCACAGCCGAGATCCGCAGGAAAGAGGCTTTTGTGGGAAGAGGAGGAACACTCCGCTTGCTTGTTTCTGCTCTGATCTTGCAGCGTTTTCTGTCATTGCTGCTGCGGTGCTCGTTCCACTGTGACTTTCTGTAGAGGACGGGCACAAATGCAGAGGGACTCTGCGAGAAGAGCTCCACAAATGACATTAGCCTCACAAAACCTGCCTTTCAATCAAAGTAGCCTGAATACCTAAATAATAAAATCTCCTTTCAAGATGATGTGATCAAAAATGACATAAGAGAAATAAAGGGGGGAGGAAAAAAAAAAGAAAAGAAAAATGGGTTGTCCTGGCAACTGGCATACCTTTCCAGCACTCTAAGATTATTGGATGAAATAAAACAAATGTTTTCTAATTAAATTCATAAAAGGTGGCATTTATCAGAGGGCGACCACTGAACGTTTTGTTGTAGAAACAGTTATTTCTTGCAACTGAAGGATTTAATAATGGTCCAGCTTTGATCTAAATGAAATACTTAAATTCTCTTTTAATTGAATAGAGGATTTTGTTTTAACTTTAAACGATAATAGCAGAAATCATGAATAAAACCTAAATCAGTCCCTCAGATGAAGAAGTCTTGGCCATGAACAGCCTCTCATATGCAATGATTTAATTCCACTGGAATTAGCCTGGATTTGTAACAGCCCGGGTGAGATGAAATCACACCCACCAAACTGAAATCCGAACCTCACTGAAAACATCAGCCCCTCTACCAAGTTTGGTGGGTCAGGGACTTTGTGCCAAGGAGCTGACTGGCAACCTGCAGTCCTGCCCATCAGGCTCTCATCCAAGGTCAAGGATAGCAGAACTGGAATGACAGCCTTGGAGACAGGCTGCCAGATTCAATAAATTCGCCTCAAACCCAATCCTTCTTCTCCGGGCACTGCCTGGAAGCGAGCAATGGACTGGTGGGAGCTGTGCACGCAAGGGGAGAGGCAAAGCTGTGCTGACTGCTGTGTTTTTCCAAGGAAATTTTGGAGTTCCAGAAAAAAGGAAGAGCAAGAAACAAGAGTCAGGATGGGTTATCAAACTGTGAGGAGGCAGGAGTCCGACTGCAGATGGGTTAAGGAGCTCTGGGCTGCACGGGCATCCCAAGGCGCTCAACCTGCCGTGTGGATCCGTGCTACCGAGAGGCAGCTGCTGGGAAGAGAGAGAATGGCTTCGACGCATCTCTTAGGCTTTGAACTTCAGGACCTCTTGAGATAAACAGTCTAAATTAAGCAGCAAAACATTCCAGGCTCCCTAGCAAAGCCATCCGTTTCGGAGGAGCCCCTAGAAAGCAAAGCATCTACTGGAAACAACCACAGGACATCAAAACATTTTTCAGTGACTCCAACAGGCCTTCCATAGATTTAAACACAAAATGACCAGCCTAGTCCAAACCTCAACTTTCTTTGGACAAGCAGACAGCTCTTCTGAGTGCTGTTTAATCTAAATGAATCTATCTAGATCGCTGTATATGCTGTACTGGAGAGCGCTGAAGGAGAGCGCAGACCAGAAGGCAAGCATTTGATGAAATATTTATCATTCCAAACCAACTAAAAACAACAACAAAAAGGGATTATTTTAAAAAAGGCTTCTTTGCAATGTGCAGTTCTGAAGAGGAACACTGGGAACAACAAAAGTATATCCACGAGACGCAAAAAATAAATGGGAGCGGACAGGGAGGCAGATGGAGACCTCGCCTGCAGGGCCCAGCCCCTTCCTTACGGACACACCGCTGTCACTGCGACGTCTGACCCGTGGCAGCATCAGCAGCAGACGCGCGGGAGCGGTGGGGAGGACACCGCCCGGGTGGTCCTTGCTGCAGCCAGCGGCTCCTGCAAGGGCGAGGGGGGGAGATCACCTCTATTCCATCCGCTGTGCTCAGTAGGAACAGGAGAGCAGATGGGACGACTCCAGCCGCAGCCCAACAGCTGCTTAATGATGAGATGAGATTTTTTTCATACTGGAGGAACTCCGTCCGCAGCAGCAGCTGCCAGGAGAGATGGGCGAGTGGGATGGGGAGAACTGCCTGGTGCGCAGCAGGTCGGGAGGCAACAAAGCCTCCAGCAGAAAGGAAGGGAAAAGGAGAGGGGAAGCGTTTTTACCTACAGCTTCCCCTCTGAGGTCCCGCAGATGCAAATAGCCTATTTCAGACCACAGACTAAAGCATTCAAGAGAGAGATAATCCCATCTGGTGGCACTGATGTGTGCCTGAATTCAGACAAGCTGCTGATCAGCTGCCAGGTCCCGCTCCCCTTGTGCTCAGCGGGGACAAGTGGGAAGAGCACGTAGCAATGGTCAGGGTCTGGCCACAAAGTCCTTCTCCAAGCTCCATAAACCTGTTCCTTCCCAGCGCTCTCAGAGCTGACACTCTCTTGAATAGTTGGTGGAGAAAGAGGCTTCTTTTACAAGGAGGTGAATTAAAGATGACCGTGGGCTTTCCACTGTGGCCTCTTTCTCCTCCACCCCAAAACTGCTGAGATAAACCAGAGAGATTTCAATTCCTAGGGACAACAGTGGGACACAGACCTCCGTCCACATCTTCCCTTCTCAAAGGCAGATTTTGCAAAGCTCTGAGCACCACTGGGCACATGGGATGAGGGTGACAGCCACCCAGCGCCTGGGGACACCCGTGGTGGCCTGCGTGCCGTGATACAAGGCAGGCAAATGAGCTCTGCTCAGAGCGTGCGATGCTTGCACCACCTCTTTACTGAGCCAGCACGAGGCAATAACCAGCACTGAGACGGAGCACATTTTTTCCCAGGAGGCAGCTCTGTCCCCACGTTCGTTCTTCTCCAATAATGTCATCACATGCAAGTACAGTAAAACAACTCCTCCCTTTGTCATTCTTGGGAATCTGGGCAGACACAAAGACTACTCAGTCAAACCCCACCTCACCTGCCAACCACCTGGTGGGCTGCAATTATTTAATTTTCCTTTCCCTGCACCACAGTAATTTCATGCTGCCAAGAGCCTACCCTGTCTTTCAGATAAAAAAAATATCAGCGGCAACATCCTGTATTACAACACGTTCAATTTATTTATGATCTCTCAAAGACTCAATTAGCTTCAGTTTACTCATCTGTGAGATGGGTACAGGATCTCATATCTACTTCAGAGCTACCATCAACCGCTAGATAAATTATTCATCATTTTACAAGGTATCATTAGCCATGCTCTTTCATACCTCAGAATACACACACACGTGGAAAGCTTTAGATGATCACCGTTAATGCTTGATAGCTTTCATCCCAGTGATAGCAATCCTGGGAAAAATGCCCTGTGGTATCCTGGTGTTTTTAAGGAGCCAAAGTCTGTTCATGGAATAAGGATTTGGGACTTCCTGGTGCTACTTCTCTTCCCCATAGGACTCTGGCCCTCTTGTGCCTCACTTCTTCCACCTCAATCACAGTGGTTTGATTTATTCACACCTACAAAGTGCTACCACCAAAAAATGTCACTGTACGAGAGGTGCCATGAGAGGGAAAAATATCATCATGCCCAAAGCCCGTGATGAGAGGTGACTTGGCTTTAACAGATTAGTCAATACTGCCTGGTGAAAAATAGGCCTTCTGATGGATTTCAGTGTCTGCTCTGCCTTGAATAGCAAGAGCACTTAAGTGCTTACGCACACCGCTTCTCCCTTCGTTGACAATTTACAACCAGGGCTAGTGGCTGGAAGATAGCTGGCACGAGCAGATAAACTGCCAGGCCCCTAAGACACTCATCATCTATTATCTGCCTTCCCATTGCTTGCCAACGAGACATTGCTGATACAGAGGAGATTTTGGTCCTGCCGCATTCATGCCATAATTTAAAGAAAAACACCTGGGGGGGGGGGGGNTCGGTTACTCCATTTTTGTTCGAACGACTAATTTTCCTGCTGAAAAAGAGCTTTTTGATGAAAGGAAAACTGTTGTCCAGACTGATCACTGCAAGCAACACCACACGTCTGACTCGGAGGAAAACCTCTGTTAAGGATTGCCATCAGAGCTGTGGTCTCTCCTAACGAATCTGCGCTGCATAACGAGCTCATGGCGCCAGACTCCGCCGGCCGCTCCGGAGGACAGCAGCTACCAGGCAATTACAACAGACACAGAGGTACACCTCCCATTAACGAAATGCACCTCATTTACCATCGTTACCGGGAAGGTGGTACTAAACAAGAACACAAACGTGTTTCTTTGCTGCCTCTAACTGCCGTTTGCACACACGCAGTTTGCACTGGGACAGGGCTGCCTGAGCATCAGTCCTAGAGCAGATAATCAATCTTTCTACTGTAAACTTGTTCTTAGCAGAGAACTGCAATCAAGTAGACATGCACACAGATCTGGTGTCAGTCTGGCACACTGTCAGCCCAGCGGGACTCGGCTCTTGGTGCGAGCTGTCACTCAGGCACCTGCATTTGTCCCCTCCTGTCCCCTGTAGAGAAGCCAGCTCCCTGCACCAGAGCTCCCCCCAGCACAGGACTGAAATGCTTCAAAACGAAACCTCAAAAAATAAAGGAAGGGGAGCCTGGCTGCACACACCATGTGAACAAGGACCGTCCCTGTCCTGTAACACCAGGCAGTGGGGCCACGCGCCTGCAGGCACGCTGACATCCATGGAGCAAGCTTGGGTCTAAGCTTCCGAATTAATGCGCTTAATAGTGTCAGAAAAATAAGTTAAGATCTGAAGCTGAGCAACTTCTGTGCATCTAAGACAGGCGATGGGAGCTGAGCAAGGCCCTCACCTCAACGCGCCTCTAAGCCCTCCTGGTTCCAGGCAGAAAATGCACTGCGGCATTGCGTGGCTTGGGGTCGCATTGCAGCATCCTCCTGCTCCAAGCCACAGGAT
>VXAA01001873.1:444207-472142 GCA_013399115.1 Anseranas semipalmata
ACGTGGCATGGCCATGCTGCCCCTCTGGCGCCCACTGCCCACCCCCAGAATTCACCACGTTAACCCCCAAGATGAAGTAAAGGCAAGTGGACAAACCCCCTCTGCAGGGCAGCGCCATGCTAAGGGGCACGAGCTGCTGCGGAGGGTAAAAATTGAAAGATTTTTCCACTAAAACAGAGAAAGAGCTGAGGGCAGCCCTGGTGGCTACCAAGCGNCCCCCTGGCCCCCCAGTCCTCTCCCACAGCCGAGCCCCACGTTCTGCTTTCTAAATTTGCTTGCCCCGGATTTGAGACTGCAATTCTCTTCTTGCCCTAAAAGCACAGCTGGGCTGCACGGAGCGGTACTCCATGAGGGAGAGGAGCAGGAGGCAAAAAACAGGGGGGGAGTCGGACCGAGACCCCAACTCCAGCACTGCCCCCCCCCCTCCTCGGCATTCCCAGAAAACAGCTCCACGCACGTGGGCTGCCCCGGCAGGGAACCCCCAGCTTGGGCAGCGCTTGCAGGATATCTCACGGCACTGCACACAGCTGCTCTCAGTGAGACTGGGCAGCACTAGTCTGACCTGGAAGAAGACAGGGAAAGAGATGCAAGCACTATGAGGTCTTAGGGAAAAATCTGGGAAACCTCCGCATTCTCTGCCGGAACAGCAAATTTACTGCAAACAAGGAAACACCTGTAAGGCAAGGCAAGCAAATGCCACCAGCTGCTCTGCACCTCGCTTTGCGATGCACGCTCGGAGGAGATGGGCACCAGGATGCGCGGCGGGGCAGTGCTCTGCATCAGCGCACCTCGTCCCGAGCCGAAGCGCTGCCGTTAAACGGGTCCTGGGCACAGGCAGAGTGATGCCACGTGCTGCTGAGCAGAGGTGCTCCCACGGCCCCTCACCTGAACGCTGCTGGGAGCTGCGAAAGGGCAACGGCAATTATCCCGACCACAAAGAGCACCTGCTGTAGGTACCAGCAGAATACTTGCTGGAGATCAGCATAGACAGGTCCCTGTTTGTTTATTTTTAATAAACATTCCCTTTTTTCCAGCCGAGTTGAGGTTTCCCTCAATTCCATCTGCTGTTCCCTTTTTGCGGAGCAACAACAGTTTCAGGGACAATATTAGATCCCTAAGTATAAATATTCCTGGGCCAAGATACCACCTTCTATGCCTTAGTGCATCTTTCAGTTCCCAACCGATTCCCAAAAACAACGGGCAGACTTCAACACACGGAGCTCGTGCTGAACACACAACCCAGCTGAACAAGGGGGTTGAAAGCATTTGCTTAGCTTTCCTTTGCTGTTATTCCACACGTCTTCTGAAAATAAGAACTCTAGCATTTCAAAAACTGTCCAAAAAGTCTAAGTCAAAACAGAACTAGCATCAAACCTGCTCTTTTTATTTTTATTCATGGATCTCAGTGAGATTGCTCACAGGACAATTACCTGTGTTCATAGTATTAAGTGTTCTGGAGCACCTCTACAACAAATGCCACTCCTTTCAAAGCCAAATAATATTGAATTAATTGTAATAATAGTATAATAACTGAACAAGCCTGCGGGAAGAATGTATGGCTTCTCTTTTCTCGTGTTTGTTTGCTTTGTGTAAATGAGATATAATCTCTTATGATAAACTAATACAAATACCGAACAAATCAAGCCATCTCTATGGTTTTTATCCTCTGCAGTTACAATAAAAAGTCTCAGGCACTATTAACCAAATACCTTTCACATGCAATTATTACATCCCAGCCTACTGCTGTCAGACTTTCAAGAGATGGTTTATCTCCTATACCTCCAGCCTAATCTCCCATTGAGATGTCAAATAGTAAAACTGGCATTTTGGGTGAAAGAACCTCCCACTTCAGAGAAACTGTCAGATAGCATGGATTAGCACATTTGGGATTTCTACATACAATACATAAATTTAAAAAAGAGTTTTTTGCTATGCAAATAGCAAAATGCGCTCACGAAACTAGACTGCTGATATGTGACAGAAATCTAATCAAATCAACAAATATTCAGGTCCACAGCTGTTTCTCGTTAGTGTTAGGGTGATGCTTCCAAACTTTTCCATCTGCAGCACTACCTCTGGATATGGAGACCCCCTGGAGGTATCGCTGTGCTTTATCAGTGGACGAACATCTAACACAGACCCGTTACAAGGTTGCTAAGTTTCAAATAAAATCCTCTAGAATCTTAAAATTCTCCAAACAGCAACAAATGTAAGTAAATTAACTTAATGATAAGATACTCATAATGCAGAAGTACCCCCGAGCCTAAGATAGAATGGGATCCCATCACGCCAGGTATTACACAAACAGGCTAGAAAGACAGCCCTTCCCCCAATGAGATTGGGAAATCTAAAATTGTTATTTCAATTCTAATAAATCAAGCCCCAGATATTATAAAACCTGGCATCTTAACTGTTTTCACATGTAGCAATTAAATGACAATGGCAAGAAGCTACTTTGGTGCTCTCTTTATTACAACTGCTTAGGATGCTGTTAAAGTTCATCCTAACACAGGGACTAGAAAGAGAGAGACAGCAGTCAGCAAATCAATAAGCCGCCAACAGGAAAGCCTTCATCTTGATATGTTCTTAAAACGGGCTTTCTTTTAATTCTGTCTGAATAGCACAGTCTCTTTCCCATCATGCGATGGGTCAAAAATACATATACTTGTTAGAACGCAATTTGGTCAGAAGGAGCAAAGGTCAGGGAAAATGCTTTCATTATTCACCATAATAAGACTGTGAGACTTGTAGAAGAAGATATTAATAGTACTCAAGAGGGAGTTGCTTGGCTCGCTGCTGCGGACAGCCCAGCTGGGCGGCACGAAGGCAGGACTGCCGTGAGAGGCACCGGCTGCGGGCACCCAACGCCGCGAGGGATTGGGATGCTCGTGCCCCGAGGGATGCTCTGCAGAGTGGGAAGCCCGCGCTACTGGTGGGATCAGGCTTGCAGCAACCTCCTCATGGAATCCCCCATCTCTTGCAGGACCATGGCGTGGGCTGAAGGGAACCAGCATGTCTGCCTGCACAAAGACAGTGGCACTGGAGAAAGCCAACACCTCCAGCCTGGCGCTGCAGCTCTGATCGGAGAGGGCGACCCATATACCTCCTCGCAATTGAAGCTGTGCGCACGTTTCTGGCTGCAACCCAACAACCTTCCCACGGCAGGGCACAGCAGCTCCTGCAGGATTTGGCCATAACACCCCAAACCCACCTTCTGGCAGCAGGGATGAGCATGAGCTGGTTTCTGCGTAACAGCATTGTACATGGCTAATCCACCGGTGGTTTTGAGGTAGCTGCCTCATCTCGTTTGCTGCTCAGGGATGTAATAGCCAGTTCTCCAATTCCTTCGATGCCAGCCAACATGGCAGAACCAAGCATGCAAAGCTGCGGAGAGCTTATTAAAGCTCATAAGCATACATCTTTATGGGGTGAAATTATTCTGAAATCTGAGAAAAAATATCCACCAAATGTCCATACATGTTTGGTCACCCACTGCAGGTGCACGTTTGAGGGGACACACATACATCCTCCCAAACAGCTGAAGCTGGAGAGGGATGTCCCAGGATCTTCAGACCATCAGGAGCATTGCACCTATAAAACCCACTCAGCATCTCACTGCTGTTTAAAACTTACAGATGTACTTGGACTGCTGATGTGAAAGACGCTATGTTTGATAACCGCTGTGTGGGAGAAGCCGAAGGTTGCAAGGTTAAAGCCTCCTGAAACATCATTGTCATAAAGCACTGCCACAGAAAAAAAACATAACTTTGTGGCTTTCTGATGAAATCCAAGCTTAATAGCAGTCACCTCTTCCCAGGGGACTGGAGCCCAGTGATGCTCCTGGCTTCAAGACGGTCAAGATGACCAACGCTTTGGATGATGCGTTACCACTCTGCAGCTGCCCAAACCATGCAAACGTGAAGCACCCCCACTGCTACACGCCCTGGAGACGAAGGAGATGACTGTCCCTCTCTCCTGTCACATCCAGCAACAGGCAGCAATGACCCCTCACGACTCACGGACAGAAACGCACTTTAAAAGACGGCAGAGAAAGGTGAAGTACTCCCAGCAATCCAGTCACCGCATCCCTCTCAGCTCCAGCGTGCCGTGCTCGAGGCACACAATGAATACCTCCTACAAGAATGCGCCCTTCAGAAAAAAAGCGAGGTGTAGAATTACAGGATGTTTTTAGAAACGTCTATAGCTTTAGCCTAAATTATTACTCTAATAGTGGTGTTTAATTGGCTTAACGAGTAGAATTAAAAACAACTTACCCTGGGTAGGATTATACTAAGGATTTTAAATGCTACTTGTTTTGTCCTATTAAACGCTGCTGTTGGGTTAATGTAGGTCTTTAGGAATCATTGGACTGTAATGCTACCCTGGCCTCGAAGAGCAAAGCTTTCCAGGAAACTGTTTAATGTACGCGATCCTCAACAGCTCAGAGGAAAGGATGTCACCTTGAAAAGAGGCCACATGGACAGGTTGGGCCATTTCAATGCCTTTTCAGCTTCAAGTTATTCAAGTTATCAAACTAACCCAGCCTGGGAAGTCATTAAGGAGGCGAAAGAGGGTTGAGCGACGTGGGACACATCACAGAGCCCCCAGAAGCGCCTGCTCTGACAGAGCTGTTTCCCTCTGCTCACCCTCCTTGTCGTCTCAAACACACGCGCCCTGATAAAGGCACCCTGAACTGTCTTCAGAACAACGTCACCGTGATGAGACCAGCTGGTAGCAACAGCTCTGTCCCTGGGCCGCTCCTCACACTGAGTGGGGCAGCGTTTGGGCAGCCCCAGCTGCTGCTGAAAAGCTGCAAGTGCCGACGCACCACAACACGCAGCACCCAGGTCTTTGCCCGACGAGGGACTTCGGCCATCGACTTCTCCCAGGATTAGAGCCTCCATCGGCCCGAGCGTGCTGCGATTATTTCGCTGTCAAACTCTCAGACTTCAAACTGCGGAGCACCTGTCCTCTTCGGATGCTCCCTCACAGGCAGGGGCTGAGACACTCCGGCTAACTGATTAGACACCATGCCCCATTTCTGCCCAAGCTGTGCTTTTCCCTATAAGATAAAGACTTCCATTTCCAGGGCCATCATTCCGGTACCTATCACCATGGCCCAATTTCACTTTAAATAAGCAGGTTTCTAGAGAAAAGAAAAAGCTAGGTATTTTAAGTCATATAAAACAGTGATTCCTTTCCTCAAGGACAGTATTTTATCTGCTGTATAATGAGATGAAGAAATCCCATCAGACTAAAGCAAGAGTTAAAAGCACTGTGCAAACTGCTCCAGGTTCCCAAAAAATCACTCTGAATCTCTACAGTATAGCTGCAGGAGATGGTTTCATCTTTCAGCTTACAGAAGGCCTACAGGCCTCTTTCAGTTTATAAATGGCCTAAAAACATAAGGAGAGCCACGTCCCCTCTGAGCTCACACACATCTGACTTCATTAACAATCTGTATGAGGAAGATTCTTCAGAGCCCCAAAACAACAGGAGGTAAGCGTGCAGAGAGGAGGGAAGCCGATGCTTTCTCTGCGAGCTGCTCCAGGGAAGGACGGTTCACCAAATTGTATTACCTTTAAGATTGCTTTAAATGTGAAGAAGCCCAAATGTTCCTACCTCCCTCTAACTTTAAGCAGAGCCACGAATGTATGCCAAGACCTCAGTTCAGCACTTGGCTGCACAAGGAAGCAAACCCAAACCGGACAGCAGTCAGGAGTGGGTTATGGGTATCTTGAAATCCTTTCTACAGTAACAGAAATAACAACATCATGAGCCTAAAACTCCCCAGTCTGAGACCCTGAGGTATCTAGCTCAAGACTCTCTGTACCCAATTTTCAGCAGCCCTGAATTTCTCTAAGTCAACAACCTCTGTGATCATCAAGGTGCTCAACAGCGCTGGACAACTAGCCCTGGCTGGCCGAAATAGGCACCTAAAGATTATTCACTGTTAAAACTTCTGGTTTTAATGGTCATCATTCACATACAGCTTTAAAAAGCCTTAAGTCTGCAAAACTGGCACAAACCCAGCCTCCTGCAAGGTCACCACCACGTCCTCCCTGCAGCAGCATGGCACATCTCATCCCGAGTTAGGCACAAATCCCACAATAAAAACTGCTGCTTCGTGAAAAATACAGTTTCTGCCTCCAGGTACTACTTTACTACCAGTAACAGAGTTACCAGAGTCACTACGGCTTTTCAGTGGCTGAATTTGGCCCAGGGAAGGGAGCAGCCGTGCAGGAGCTCTGCTTGCTGCAAGCTCAGCTTCCCTTCTACTGCAAAGCCCAGCAGACTCAGGTGCAGAGGCATTCTCCTTCCCGGGATCTGCCTAGGGAATTTGCACGCAGGAGCGAACATCTCCTCCCATGCACCAGGACAAAAACCATCAGCTCGCGTGTCGGAAGTTGCACGTTTTGCTCAAGCCATGACTCTGAGCCCACAAAAGCTCGATATGCTTCTCCCCCTTGGTATTCACCTGGCCTAAAAGAGCGCTTCCCCCAGCCTCGCCTTGCTTTCATCCTTTACGCCACGACTGCATCCGCGCTCCCACTCAATGAAAGCTTAGCTTTCGCAAAGCAAACAAGCGTTCAGACCGACGTGCTGAAAAAAATACAAACTGAGAAACTGTAGATGCAACAGCAGCTTTAAAAACAACCAACAAACAGACTGTGCAGCTCACAACGGGCTGGGAGACGGAGCACAGGTCTCCTGGGCTGGCCGCCATCCACCTCGGAAACCGCGTAACTGTCCAAGGAAAATCAATGGCGCGTCACGCTGCTGCTGGGGACACCTCCACCAAGGAGGGAAACGGGAGCCTCAGACCGCGCGTCTGGGCCTGGACAGGGCTCCCCTGGTGACCCCAAGCCACTGCCAGCTCCTCTGGCTTTGACTCCTGGGGTCACGGCAGCGGCAGTATGCTGCTCCCAGCCCGCTCCCTTGGCTCGGCCCCATGTCCTGATGGCCCCGAGGGGCCACACAAAGACCTGTGAACACCCAGCGCTGTATCAGGGCCCCCCAGGAGTGGGGCCGCTCCCTCTGCCCCGCTCCACAAACCAAACCCACGTGGGACGAAGAAGCAGGGAGCAAGAAGCAATGTCTCTGCTGGGCTTCCTTGCCCTCCTGCCACGTCAAGTCAACCCTGTGACGTTGTTTCACCCGGTTCTGCATTGATCTGCTCCGTGCCGAGGCTGTACAGGGAGCACATCAACCCTGATCAGGCTGGGGCAAGGCTGTGGGTTTGAGGACTCAAGGTGTGTGTGGGGACAGCCTGGGGGAGAGGGACAGGGCAGCCCCCGGGGCGAGAGGGGAAGAGGAACACCTTGAGAGCATCCCAAAGGCGTTGGGATCTGCAGCAGCTCTCTTCCGCGCATGACACAAGGTTTCTCTCAGCCCTGGCGCTTGAACCTGGTTTAGAAACTTAAAAAATAAACTGAACACTTTTCTCCTCATTCTCTTCATGATGCAAAAGCAGCCTGGCCCAAATCTGAGCTCCATTCTAGTAAGGCAAGACACAGGCAATGCCCTAGGGTCCTTTAGCCCCATGGAAATCCTGCACACTTTTTTCCCCCCGTGCTCTCCAAACTTCCCCAGAGCGTTCAGGTCACGCTGAAGGATTCGCCAGTCCCAAGGACAGAGGAGCAGGTGAAAAGGCTCGGCGGTGCCTGCGGCTCCCTGCCCACGGTGCTGCACTCCGGCCACATTTCACACCCAGCATCCCCACAGCACCGCCAAAGCTCACATTAAAAATAATAGAAATAATAGCACAGAGAGGAAGAGCGAGAGTTATAGGGAAGGAAAAAAAGTTATGTTTTCAGCTGAGATCTAAAGTGAGCTGCTGAGTCAATGAGGCAGAGAGGGAGTGGAAGGAAGCGCCGCGGTGCAATAGCTACTCTGTCTTCAGCCATGAAAGGGAAAGATGAACAAATTGGCTCAAAATTGCCCTCCTTAATTTTATAGCCTGCAGCACATACCTCATCCGTCTCGCCGCCCGGCTCGCTCTGCCCACACTGTGCTCGGTGCCAGAACCTCCCTGTCCCGTGCAGACGGACGCATCCCCTCCTTAGCACCGGGGAGACCAAGCCACGGAGGGGCAAACGCAAAGCTCCACGCAGTGCCCGCACAAGTGGCCTCCGCTCCGCTCCTCCCAACATCGATTTCCCCCGCTTTGCAGCGATATACATCCTTTTTCTATTAATTTGCTCTCCCAGTGCTCTTATTATTTAAGCTCTGCATTACTTAACTCTCCAACGTGTTTTGAGACACTGTTTGCAGAAAAGGCACTATGTAAAATAAAATTGTATCTTCTGTTCTAATTTGTTTCAGGGGCTAATTACCAGTTTTATTGGGTTTTTGAACATGAACGTGTGTTGCATATTATGTACAGCACAGCTGCATACCAGAAAGCGATCCTCTGAGTATTACAAGTTTTGCACTTTGTTTTTAAAACAGTAAGGGAAAGGGAAATAATAGATGGTCATTAGGCATTAAATAGCTTCCACTTTTCAACGTGTTTTTTTTTGTTTTTAGAGTCAATATACAGGTTTTCCTCCCAGTCCCTCCCAAGCCTGCTATGGTCCTTCAGCACAGAGAAGCTCCACCACATGTCCACCAGCAGATGACCGCTCCTGAGTGCGTCACGCAAACATTAAGCCTGGGGATAAAAGGGGATGCACAGGTTTCAGCAGCACCTTCTGAGAAGCAGCCTGAGCCTGCTGCAGCCTCCCAGGAGGACAATAAACGCCAGCAGGGAATGAGCCTCCGGGAAGAGAGGAAACCCCAGCTCGCTCGCTCCGAAGCCACGCAAGGGGTCCTGCTGCAAGCACACTGAAATGAGCTAAGCTTAAAGGGGACATTACTGTTATTATAAGAACCGGTTGCTTGTCTTAAACCCATATATAATAACCCCTCTGCAATGGGTCGCTACAGACGAAGGGTTCTGCAGGGAACAAACTCATAGGATGTCCAAGTCCATGCCCAACCTCTCGCTGGCCCGACCCAGCCTGAGGCCAACAGTAGCCAAACCCAGAGCCCATGCAGAAACATGCACCAAAACCTGGAACCAGTTTGAGCAAGGCTCTACATATCCAAAGCTTTTGAAAAGATAGACAGAGGGATGTGCCGTTTTGCTTGGTTAAAGGGGGGAAAAAATCTGTTTTGTTGGAGAGAAAAAAAAAAAAAAAAAAAAAGAAAGAAAGAAACGTACCAGAAGATGTCCATGAAAAGACTCATTTAAGGAGTAGGGGGAGATGAAGGCCATTTCTGCAGGCAGAAAGAATAATGAGATAGCTCCCCGCAGAGAGAAGAGCGGAGATGGGTACACAAGGAGGGCAGCGCAAGGGTGCGCACCCAGGCACCCCCAGAACCCCCTCCACAAACAAACATCTCCCTCCTGTAACGCCCTGCTGCCACGTGGTCAACTTGCACGGCTGGAGACAACGAAACCCCATCCGGAGCGCGTGTGCACCGCAGGAAAGCGTTCCTGGAGCCGGGCTGATGGCATCTTGGCAAGCGGAGCGCCAGGGAAGAAGCGCGTCCCACTGGCAGCCCACCACCCGTCCCTCCCTCCCATTAACACACCGGCCCTTTGCTATTCGGAAAGCAGAGGCCAGAGATTTATTTTTACAACGCAGGCAGCATTAGCGTTTCATGGAGGAAGAAAAAGAATCAGCAAAACAAGTACGCACGTAAAATCACAATTTATATCCCCCAAGCAGATTGGTGCCAGAGAGCAGGTACTCTGCAAGAGACCAAAACGTGTGTATGGGATGGCATCGTCCCCAGTGACGGCGAGGGACAGTTCCCCGGCTCAGGCACTGATAGAAATGACCAGAAGCGAAGGAGGAAGCCCCAGCCGAGGTCCTGCGGTGGCACCAAGCCCCTGCTCCCCATTGCCCCGGCCGCAGGTGCCTCACTGCACACGCCGTCGGCAGCTGAAGCACGGCCGCAGATGTGGTTTTGGGGAGGTTTCAGGGGAGGCAGCTCCTCCTCAGCTACCTCCTCCCCAGGCTGTCCTGCAGCTCATCATCCCCTGCAAGGGGCCCGTCCCCGTGACAGCTCACCCTGACAAACACCACATTCCCAGCAGAATTTATTGCTGATCCCACAACGCTCGGCTCTGCCGCTAATTCCGGCTAAATTCCCGTGACAGGCGAAGCACGAGCTCCTGCCTGCGCCCTCCCTGGCTCTCGTCCTTGCCAGCCCGAGCACTGCTGAGGAGCGGAAAGGAAGGATGAATTTGGGATGCAAAGAACCAAGGCCAATTCTGCTGCAGTGGGAGAGGGGACACGTGCCCCCAAGCCTCTCCCTACAGATGTCACCCACTCGTGCACCTCTGTGACATTTCAGACCGTTCACTCCCTCATATATTCCTCACGTCTCATCCTGCTCGGGTGCCTGGCAGCAAAGCACCGGTGATACTCAGCTCATCGCCATCTGAGGGACACCCAGAAACACTACTCGTGAAAACAGCACCACAGCCGCAGCGGCACGAGCCAGCCCCTGCGAGGAGGAGAGACAGTTTGTCCCACTCAAGCAACAGGCTGCAACCCGAACCACTACAGCTTGTATTCGGTTCACACCGTGGCTGAGCTTCTGAAGACTGAAATTCTGCAGAACCAGGAGGCTGCGATCATGAAAATCCTATCAGGTCCCTCACTGGCCACAAGCCAGCCCCAGGAGCACCTGAAACTGCCCACCGTAAGCAAGTGCTGCATCGATCGACGTGCAAGAGAGGAGGAGCAGGGGCTCGGTGAGAGCTGCTGCCTGCGCCACGGGGAGCGCAGGAATCGCGCTATGGGATGCGGGCGCATCTCCTCCTCCATGTAACCCACAGCAATACAACGGGGGTGGGGGACAGCCTTTGCTGGCGAGTCCTGCCCACCTGGGGACCCAACCATGCAGCCTTGATCCATACCGTGGTGACACCGCGCTTCTCCCATCAGCCTTGATCTTCCCAGGTACTTGCAGACGGGCATCAGGAGGCGTGAGGACTCTTCCTGAGCAAACTGTCTGGCTCCTGTAACGAAGGGCACTGCGATGCAATTACATGGTGTCTAACAACAAGCACTTTCTCCCCTCGTGGAGCTCCTAAAATTACCAATTTCATGGTTGATTTTTCTTCCTGCTCATTTCTGTCTGTAACTCTCACATCCCCCACATTCTCTTGCTCCCGGGGAGCAGGCGCACGGCAGCGGGATGGGCTCAGAGAGCCGCCCGGAGCCTTGTGACGGGGGACGTGTCGCTGGTTCTGCGCCTGTCCCAGTGCCCGCGTCGTTCCCTTCCAAGCACGCTGGAGATGTACCAATGCCACGTGCGCGTGGGGACGGGGTCTGCAGACCCAGTGCTGGAGCGTGTCAGCATGTGAAATCACCGACCACGGGCGCTAGGGTCCGCAGGCACTGGCTGTCCCTCGCTGCACTCCACAACCTGCCATTTGCTGCTCCATGTCCTCAAAGCACAGCCAGCCCAACACCCAAGTGCAGCCACTTCCCAAATGCTCTTTGCAGTCCTTACAGCCCAGATGCTCCTCCAAATCACCCGTCTTACAGAAAACTCCTTTCCGTGCAGAATGCATTTTAACTTGAGGGAAGAAGATGAGTCCTGTAAGAGGCTCCTAACCTGCCACACAGTTATTGGGTTAAGGTTTTACTCTCTAGACCTGATCCCCATGGGCCTGAGAGATATTTTACACCACTTTAGCAACAAATTGATGAATTTGCATGGTTGTATTTCCACTTACAAGAAGGTCCTTCCACTCTGGTGCCTGCATATAAAATGCACTGGTGCACATCAGTGATGCTCTGCCCATCCCATCCCCTCACAGAACTGTGAGGTTTTACCCTACCACTGTACATTTCTTTCCATGCTCGCCACTTTGCATTAACTTCCTCAAATACCACACAAGACCCATACTGAGCACTGAGCTGGAGTACCACGGCCTTACCCCAGGACACCCAGCCCACGTCCTTCACCTTCCACAGTCTGCATGCTCTTTGAATGAGATGTAAACAACTAGAGTCTCCTTAATCTCAACATCAGATATTCCTTTCTGGCCAAGAAGCACCCATCTGGCCAGCGGGGAAGGGGTCTGATCAATCCCGTGCTCATTTCTCACGTCAGGTTAGTTTTTATTTAACGGTATGGCTCTCTGAAGTCATACATCTCCGGCAGCTCCAGCTTAAGGAAGCGTAGCCTGATGTTTATAGTAACAAATCTAATAATCAAATACAGTCTGCTAAATGACAAACTGTTTATTTTCCCTCACATGAGGAATTCTTATAAAACTGCTGAAACATTCCATTTAAAAGTCATTTACATGGCGATGTGCTGGGTACCGTCATAAATCAGGGAAAGCAGCCTCATGAATAATTTCAGAGACTAAAAATAATCCCAAACAGGAATCTTCTCTTCATGCTTTAACTAAGGAACACACAAGTATAGATATCTTTTTCTTAATTAAGACAAAAGGAGACCCTGATTGACGGGAATTTTGAGACAAGTTGAGCAGCACGCGCCAAGGGCTGGACACATTTGGCTGCCTGGCTTGGTGGGGTCCCAGCAGACTTTGGTCTCTTGGCAGTTTTGCAGAAGCGGTCCATCCTTCCTTCCTTGGGGCACCCAAGAGTGGGAGCCCAGCCAAGCCTCCAGGGGAGAGACACACACAGGGGAACGTACGCAATGCTCTAAACTATAACCATGTCTGCATGGCTGGCTCCACCACAGAAATGCAACTGGGCCGGCCCAGAAGTTTATCCATCTCCTGCCTTTGGCAGTGGGCAGGAACAAATAAACAGAGAAAAAAAGAGAACATAAAAACAAGTGAAAGTACAATGATAACATCCAAGGCAAAAGAAACACCAAATTCCTGCTATAAGTTGTTAAGCATCACTGGAGCAAGCAACAGCACCAGAGACATCCAGCCTGCGTGAGAGCAGAGGTCCTGACTGTACTCCAGCCCCATCCACGTCCAGCAACAGCTCAAGGGAGACATTCTGCTCCAAATTACACTCACAATAATCGGTAGCTATTCATGTTAAAGCAGGTGTTTCCCATAAAAACTGGTGTAAAAGCAAGATGGTAAGATCAGAAGCAGGTCCCAATAGGTTTACTTTTAAATCTGAAAGTCCCTTCAGCAGCATGTCTAAAGCCCTCATCCACAGAACCGAACCCTTGAAACATTTTACTTGAAATAATTCATACACTTCCAGAAAAAAAAAAAAATGCATTCCTTTCCCACCCTGCTTTAATTTGAAATATGTCAACAGGGAAGGGCAGCTGAAATCCCACACGTTCCCCAGATGGGCAGTGAGGTCACTGGTGGACATCCGCCCACGTCAGACTTTGAATCCCATTTCGCTCCCTACACGTCGTTTGCGGTTGCAACCTCCCCTGCGCGCCGGAGCACCCCTTCTGCAGCAGAGGCTTGACATCTAGTGGACAGATGGCTCCCAGGAAGCTGTCACTGCGCAGCCAGGGGACACCGGTGCAAAGTCACCCTCCCAGCTGGAGGGGACCTGAGGAGCAGGGGCCTGCCGGGCACTCACGGAAAAGCACACACCACAGTGTTTCTCCAGCCAAACAACAGCAAGTGGCACCAGAGCTACAAAGATCCAGCCAGGCTGGTGGGAAAGGTTCTCTAGGCCCAGCGCTGGCAGGAGATAGAAGAGCAAGGCAGGAGATGCCCAGGTGCTGAGCAAGCGCAAGAGCTGTAGGTCTCCGTTTTTGAAGTGCCATGAGTGAGCTGGTGTCTCCCTGCTTCATGGCTACGCGATGCCTAGAACACATTGCTGGGAAGCTGCGGCATCCAAGGGGCTGCACGGTCCCATCAGCCCCAAGGGCTGCCAGATGCTGAGATTTGGGTCCAGAAGTGGCAGCTCAGTAAGGTCACCCGCTATCAGCCCTTCCAAAGGCTGGTAGGAGCCACTGGGAGCCAGCAGGTCCATCCTGGGAGCTGCGGCATGGCCTGGGCCACCGGCTTGTGAACTTGTATAAATCAGAGTGTTTACACTCACCAGAAAGGCAAACCAGACTCTGCCCACGGCCAGACAACTTCATTACTTAATTTAGACAATACTGCTCAGACACAGAGTATTATCCTCCTGAAGTCGCCAGAGTCCTCTGCAAACAACGTCTTGAAATAAACGGATCAATCATACTTCTAACGAATAGGCATGAGATAGAAACCCAAGCATTAAGGGCCATCCCAGATACCCAGACAAAGAAAGAACTTTCTTTAGGCTTGAGTAAGTGAGATTCAATTCAGAAGAGGCTGAGATTTGCATAGCCACCTAGAGATTCAGCATGCCTGATTCCCATTAAAATTTATGGGCTGGAGAGAACAAGAACTTCCACAGGAAGGCCAATTTTTGCTCAAATTTTCTTTCCTATTTACAGACTAAAGCAGCTCAAGATGGAAGCTTGGACAAGCTCTGAATGAGAAACTGAAGCTTTTGGAAGGCTCTCAAGCTCTCCAGCAAGGGCAGCGTGTCACAGTGTACCAAGGAAAACAATACTGCGGGATGAGTCTGATCGCTCCTGTTCTTGGCAGCCCTATTAAATGCAACACGACTGTGCACCTCTTTAAGGATGCTGCTCTGGGCATTACAACGCAGAGGGCATCTAGTGGACATCCCGTTCCCTCCCTACGGCAGGCGAAACAACGGTTGGTAACAGACTGCACCATGAGCCATTTGAAGTTGCGTAAAACCTGGGAAGCTTCCAACATGAGATTGGATGAGGACACACTCCCGGGGCCAAACGCATTCCTTGACGCACCAAGGTCTTTGCGGGAGGACGCAGCTCCCTGCTTCGTGGTCTGACAACCCGGTGCCCAGCCTGACCTCAACCTCTGGCTGGGGCACGTCATGCAAATAAGGAGCAGTTGCCCTGGAACGAGACCTCTGTGAGACCCGCAGCAGGGAAAAATGCAAACCTTGCTTCTTGGGGCTTCTTCACCACTAGCTGCTCCCAGACATAACGCTCTGTCAGCCTGTCGCTCCGTTTTGCTGATACCTTATCCTGTTTTGCACGATGTGCTTTTCTGCATCATGACATTGCCTTGCCTGCCAAGGACACGCATGGGCGAAAGGAGGACTCAGCGATAAGGGAGTTTCGGAGGGCTCTTGGAAGGCGCTCGGAGGAGGAGAAGAGAGCACCACAGGCCAGGCAGGGAAGACGCACAACTGTATTTGCAGAACAACAGACTCAGTTAAGTCTACAGACATCATAAGACAATGTAATGTGGAACTGTATTGTCTGGGGAATGCTTTAGAGGAACCCCAGCATCCAACTGTAGAGTCCCATATGTTTTGATAAGAGACTGTTAAAGGCACACTTCTATAAACACAAGTCACATTTTGTATAGATATGAGCTGTAAATGTTACGTTAAAATACCTCAATTGCCTTGAAGCCGATTCATACTCTGCAACTGCCAAGAAAAAAAAGAAAGTGAGCCCAGGATATTTCAGCTTGCTATCTGAAGTTATTTATAATAAACTCTGACTGAACTGAACATAACGGGCCAAAAGAGCACAGGAAGCAGCGATGAAGGGTGGTAAAGCTCGCACTGCAATCCATCACCCCTGCCGCAAAGCCAGTGTTCAAACAAGGCAACGAGTCTGGCTTACATCAGGCAGAGCCAGGAAATGCAGGGTTAAGGTCAGCTCGAACTTGGTCCTTAAGTGACCCCCAGACAGGACATCCAGGGACCCCGCATCTGTGCGGCGCCACCGCCCCGAGGGGACAGCCTGGGTCCTGTTTGCCTTGGCTCTTCCCCAAGAGTGGTCACAGAGGGACTCAGGGGTCCCCTTCGTGTCCCCCCCCTTTCCTCGCACCAGCTCCGTTCCACCCAACCTCGTCTGCGCCTCCAGCTCCTCTCCGCTGCAACCCGCTATTAGGAGCGGCACTAAACTGCAGGGCTGACTCAGAGGGAGCCGAGGATATTTTATCCTACCAAATTTCTCTCCAACCTGTGAAAGATCACAGCCTGCCAAGAAATGATGCTTCAGATGTAGCTCCCCTTTCTTGTGATGAGCTGGTGGCTTAAATCCATCCTTCAACTAATACTGCTGCTGACATTGACCCATCCTGGAGAGCAGAGATGTGCTTTCAAACACAGCGTTTAGAGCAAAACTGACAGCTTATCAGGACAAAGCGATACGGAGCAGGCAGCGGATTGATTTGGTCTAACTGATCCCTCCTGTCTTGCTTAAGGGCAAACTCTACAGCCCTTGCCAGAACGAGCAGCCCCGCTGGGTCGCATGGGACTACAGGAACGCACAAGCACAGTGGGAAACCACCCTTCCATGGTGGAAGCTCCCTGCCCATGGAGTCCACGTGCAAAAACTGGTCTCAGAACAGCAGCAACAGTAAAAGCCAGATAAGCTCACAGCAAGACAGGACTGTTGATGCCCATGTAACATCCAAAGCCTTCCATGATTTAGCTGAGGTTATTCCCTTTCCACAATCAACAAGCTCTGCCTGTCCTCCTCAAGCTGACACCGGAGCAATCAGAAGTTCTGGAGCATTTGGAGAGCACCAACCACATGCAGTGCATGGCTTCATAAATCAGTACTCATCTCTGGTACCCACTTCTTAGGTGAAGTTCTGCTCTGCTCAGAAGGGAACGAGCTATTTTGGAGATGCTTCACAGGAGGAATGGCAGCCCCTTGGGAGACAATGTCCATCCCCACCTCTGCTGCATGGCCCCTCACAAGTCACCCCATCGCTTCTTGGTGTTGGTTCCCTTCTTGCTTTCTGCCAGATGACCGTCCCTCTCCGAAGCTCTCCGAGCCCCACACTGCCTCTTACCGCGTGCTCTGCAGCACTCGCAGTGGTGCTGGGCTCAGCCTAAGTGGTGCCTGATGCAAACGCTAATAACGCAAACAGCAAACGGGCTCCACAATCGACTGCCCGCGCACACGAGAAGCAGCTCTGCGAGCTCCATCCCTTGACAAACATACACAGGAAAGCCTAGTAGGTGCTTGTCAAAAACTCAACAGAGCTACAAGAAAACAGCCATGACTCAGCAGGGCCTGGGAAATTTCAATGAGAGACATGTTTAAAAAATTTTTTTTAAATGTAAAAACAGAATAAATACAGCCTTAAGAAGACCCTCCATTTTGCTATGGCTGAGCATTGATTTTTTCCAGTCACGGCACACGCTGCTCCAGCAACGTGAAGACTTCAGTTCATCGTAACGGGTGCGTGGAGCTGCGGGTCAGGGACGGAGCCATCAGAGCAGGGCTCGTATGTGCAACAAACGCCAAGGTAGGGGCAGAAACACGAGTTTTGGCTGCAGCGTACGGGAAGAGCATCCAGCCCGAACTCCACCATGAAACTCCCTCCTTCTCCCCGACCCTGGCCTCGATGACTGAGCTGCCCCCAGCTTCAGCAGGCCAAGCCCCCCCTAAAATGCCAAGTGATCAATTCAAGAACGGCTTCATAATAGTGAAAACAAGTTACTGTGATCAGAAAAATCTCTTCCAAGCCTGTATGAAACACAGCATCTTTTCCACCCAGAGAAGGGAGCCTCCAGATCAGACACTAAAAATAGGAACTTTCAAAAGTGAGCATTTTACCAGTCCTGGCTGGGGCAGCGGAGGACAGCAGCGCGCAGAAACCAACCCGACCCCTGCCTCGCAGAGCCGCGTCCTCGGGAGCTGGCTGCAAAACGACACGTGGGGACTCGCCCTGCCTTGTTCCCTGCCTTGTTAAGAGAGGCAAGACTCGGCCGTGACCAGCCACAAGCCCTTCACGAGTCTCTCTGTGGGAGAGAAACACGAGCAGGCACCACGGGGGTTCTCCCTGCCGCCTCGTGAACCCCGCGAGGTCCGAGTTTGCGCCGGGGCGGCCGGGAGAGCCCCGGGGGCAGCGCAGTTGCCCCAGCGGTCACGGGCGTGTGGAAGCATTTGCGGCACAGCCATATGCTTGGAACTGCGGAAACGATGTTCGGATCACTGACAAAGGGAAAACGCTGCTTCCATTCCATACTCAGCACTGACAGGGATGAAACGACAGCCTCTGCTGGGAAGCGAGGTGAGGGAAATCCCAGCATATCGACGGGCGTGGCACTTAGCAGTGCCCTTGGGAACGGATCCAGACCTCTCCTTGAGAGCCTCTTTCATGGGACAGCTACCATCCTGGGGGTTGCTTCCTACCACCGGCACCTCTCCCACCACTCTACCCGTGCCCAGAAGTCCAACTCTGTTAAATGAGAAAAATCAGCCTAGAAAAGAAATTCAGGAGAAATAGATGGGGTATTTTTATTTTCTTCCAAGAGTTGCTCTGTGCGGTTCAATCCTCCAGGCTACGAAATTCAATAAGCCCTAATGTTCCAATCGCTATAAGCCGTCTAGTCCCCACCATGCCAAAGTGGCTCAGATTTAACAACAAAATTACAGTGTACGTTATAACATTACAGGCTCCGCACAAACACACTTACAAAAGGGCTTGGTAATAAGAGGCTGGGGATACACAGTGTGTTTAGGGCTAAATCCTGCTCCTGGACCCATCAGCCTTGCTGGCATTGAAGTTACCTGACCTGGAGCAAGGGGTCAAAGAAGAACAGTCTTGGGTTCTTTTCTGAACCCAAACTGTTCGTCACCTGCTGTAACTCCCCCGTGCTTCTCCCCACGTAAGAGCCCAAAGTCTATGACAAAGCTCTCATGGATTCGTGATTTCACCCCAGGGCTTCAGCCAGCACCCCCAGATCCACCTGACTGCATCCTCATGGACAAACCCAACCAAGGAATAAGCTCGTTTGCTATCAAGCTGCACAAGAAGGGCATTCATTCCTTTGCAAACAAAGTGAAGTCCATTCTGCTAGAAACAAAAGCATGGGCACGCGCAAAGAGCTATAGATACCTATTATGTACATACACACACACGGTGTTTGTGCGTTCCTCTGCTTTTCCTTCATCTGTGCCTGAAAACTGAGCCCAAAGAGTTTCCATTTGCAGCACCACAAGCTGCGGTTTGCTTTGTCTCCCAGTGAGCTCTTCATCCTTTCCCCTATCTGTCATCGCCAATGAAGGAGGTGTCAGTTTATGCTTTCTCTCCTTAACCATATCAAGAAGAAACCTGGGCTGCAGCTCCCCCGAGACAGGAGCAGATCTCTATGCAAATGCCTGCGTACCCACCGCAACTCTCAGGGGGCTTAAGCCCTGTGCAGCTGAACAACAGCAAAATCAAAACAACCGCAGGGGCACAGAAGAGCGTGATGGGATCGAAGAGCTGAGTACGCCACGCTTCACGAGGGCCCGGGGGACACCCCTTCCCAAGACGTCCCAGCTTGTAACGTGCACCAGGCATCACAGCTAACGCGACTCTCCTGCCTTCTGGAACACGGCAGATGTCCCAAACACCACGTACCGTGAGTTGTGGCTCACTTTCTGCAGCAAGGTTTAATGGGATCTGAGAAATTCAGGCAAATCCTCTTCCTACTTTGCAGGACAGGGGCGGAGGAAACAGGCTCGGAGCAGTGCCGCAGCTGGACTTCACCGCCTAAAGGAACCGCGATCAGAGATGTACGCGCACACAGAGTCGTCTTATTTCTCCGGATGGCTTCCAGAGGCACTGCTTCTGAGCAAAATCGCAAGATACTAGTAGCATTGTGAAAGCACACAATTTCCATCTGTCAGTTGAAACAGGCAAAATTAGATCTTGAATCTGCGCATTTAATCCATTGCCAAAACTAGTCTGCCTGGTACAGCGCTCAGAACAGATTTTTATTAAGGGAAAGAAAGAGGAAAATTGTCTTTTACAGCTGCATCTTGTCAGAGCTCCCCCCGCCGCCCCCCGNCTCTAATTCACTCCCAATTCAGCTCTATGCAGGCTGATGACTCCTAATTGCTGGTTCAGAAATACAGCGCGTACCCTGATGATTTTAAGTTGTTCCAAGTTATCTTAGAATTAACTATTAGGGGAGATCGCGTAATGACCCTCCTCCTATCCCAGGAAGCTAAATATTCACTTAAAAGTATATCTATTTAAAATCACAATGCTGCTTCGACGGCGGGATTAATGGATTGGACACGAATGCCAGATGCTACCTTAAGAATTAAGGGCAAAATCTCAGCTCAAGTTCTCTTAAAACATCTGTGCAAATAGAGGTAACATATTTCTTGCATGAGTTTTAATGCTAATGGCAGAGGTTGCTGCGGCACAGTTTGGGGGCCCAAGCGGGTCGAATTCCCAGCGGAACGTGGGGTGAGAGCAAAGCCCACCCGCACGTTTCTGGGTATGCAGGCCACGGAGCTGGGGCTGCGCCTCCAGGACCCCTCCTGATTTACACCAGCACAAAGAAACAGCCGATCACAAGCTACGTGCTCGTGAAATCCAATGGAAAACTAATCGGAGCTCTGTAAGCAGGCAGCTTGCAGCGCTTCTTGTCTGCAGAAGCAATTTAAAAATAAACAGCACAGAAACACGATTCAGAGTTCATTCACTGTAAACTAATGCGATCCCAGTTGCTCTAATGGAGTTTCTCCAAACATGTCATTTAGACAGAGTATGTCAGATAAGTCTCAGATCTTGCTTCCAAGGAAGCCGGGTGGATGCTGCCAGCCCCAGACCCAAAACCCCGGTGACAAAAGCCAAGGAGAAGGTAAACAAGGGCTGGCTGTAACAGTCCCATTGTGGCTCCAGAAAGGTACCGCTCCGCGCTTAACCCCAATTGTCATAAACCTAAAACTACTTTTCTATTTAAGAAAGTGCACTAAAACATCTTAGAGATAGCTGTATGATAATTAGGAAAAGATCTATATCCAGTTTGGAGCTCCACTGCATAAAATCCATCTGCAACAAAGAGAGACACTAACTAGGAGCTCTGATCTTCTGCTCCCATTAAACAGCAGAGTGCAACTTGAATGATACTTTGCTTCACATTTCTAAGGATCTGGCATCTAGACGTGCTGGAAAAAGGACAGATGGTCTCAATACGTAAGGCAAACTTGTAAACAAACTGCAAATTGAAACTGCATTTATTGGTTCCCACCAGATTTGAGAGGTGAGAAATCTGAAGGCAATTGTAAAACTTTACAAAGTTCAGTCTGGGATGCATCTTGTATATGCCTTGAAAAGTAGCAAATTAATTGCTCTGATGTGTTATAAATTACAGCCTGAAAATAAAAAGTAAACTGTAGATATTTCACAGACATTACAAGTAATCTTTACTAAAATCTGATGCAACAAGTTAGTGTCTCTCTCAGCAGGGAATATCCAATACAGAGCAATTAAAAAAAAAAAAAATAGCAGAAAAGGAAAAGCACACACAAACACATTCTAAAGTAATTTTAATGACTACCTTCCATGAAACCACAGGTATAGTAAGTTGTGTGTGGATGCAGAGTTAACTTTTGAATCAATTGGCTTTTGCAGAAACAGAAGCACTAAGTAGGTTAAGGAACGAGGAGGAAGTGGGTAAGCAGAAGTTTTCTAAGTGCATTTGCAAATGAAGCCTGCTCATACATACCTGTTGCTATTCTGACTTGGGACAATACCGAGGTAAATTCTTACATCTCTGCCAAACCACACACTTTGCCCGTAACTAGAACTTAAATGCAAGAGGGACAGAGATGAGCTTGGTGTCGGGGCCCCCCCAGCAGCGTGGGGGAGCAGCCCCACCAGCGCGAGGCAGCCAGCGAGGCTGCAGCAGGACTGGGGGGGAAGGAGGAGCAAGGGTAAACACGATTTACTGAACATTATTTTTTTTAAACATTAAAGTCAAAGATCTAATTTTCTTCTCATTATTTATACTCCTGATTTACTTTGTACACTTTGCCCAGAGCTTTTTTTTTTTCCCCCGGTTATGATTCAGCTTCATTCCATCACACACTATCTCACATTTCCGTTCTTGGGCACCAGCAGCAGATCCTTCTATCTGGTTTCCCCACGTTCCTACTCCTGAGTGCGTACAGGTGTTACCACACGCCAAGCTTTGCAAAGAAAAACAGCAAAACCCCACCTGCTTTACAAGCATTCCTCTAATTAGCTTTCTAACCTGTTTTGTTGCAAAAGTTACTCTGAAAACAGGAGCAAGCATCCACTAATGCCTGCTGGAGCTTGCAGCCAGCCGCACCCCGTCCCTTCGCTGCCCACCCGCTTACTCTCACATCCTTCCTAAATCGAACAGACTTCAGCAGCTTTGCACAGGGTGGGAATTTCCAACACTTAGCCATGAGCTTGGTTAGAAGATGGGAACAAAAGGCATTCCACGGAGGTACAGTAAGCAGTGCTTAAGAAATTAGGAGTGCAATACAGAGGTCAGGGATGATGGGTTTTGGCGGTGCCAGGGAGGTAGGGACCAGGAGAGGCCAACCGAGATGCTTTCTGCTGATATTAAACAGGAAATCCAGGACTAAACTCTTGATTAGATGTATTGAGCCAACACAGAATGCTGAAATGAAAGGAGCTAAAAACACATGTGGACAGCATATTTTTAGACGAGTTACAATTTGCAAGACTTTTCTTACTTGTGTTTCCTAATTGCTTGTCATTCAGTGGGAGATGCTGCTGGGTGCGCAGCACCTGCGCCTCTCACCACATTCAGTGGGCGTCGTGGATGCTCAGCAGCTCCCAGGATGAGGCCAGAAATACATCTATTTGGTAACGGGTTTTTCCACAGCATGCTAAATATTTTTACTGCAATATTTATATTCAGAGATGACAAATTATGATTTGGTCAAAGCCTCCCAATGCACTTGTCAGGATACAGTCTGAATAAGGCCAGATTAAAAGCAAAGGCTTTCTGATAAAGCTCCTCAAATCTGAGACATGCTGGTTACAAAGCAGAATGCAACCAAATAAAGTTTGCCAAAGTGATGGGAGCCCAGACGTAGCCACTTATACCCACACCTCCGCGGGCTTCAGTACAAACCCCCAAGCCACAAACTGCAACGCTGCAGCAGAAATGGGAGCCAGCGCACGCCACTCGTGCAATAAGGAATGAAAACAACTGCGAGCCTCAGGTCAGGGCACAATTCACCACAGCACCGAGCAAGCAGCTCAGCCCAGGCCGGAGAGCAGGGAGTCACAGCACAGACTGGAGCGTTAGACACAGATCACTTGCACCATTTTGCGTGAAATACATTTTTTTCCACCATCCAAGTGTACTTACAGACACCTACACCAAGAAACGGTTGGAAATAACAGGCAGGATGTTATTGTGAATGTTAGGTCTGCCCCAAAGTGCTTTTAAGGGCAACCAGCAAGTGCTGCAAGGAGACATACTTCAGAAAAAATATAATAATATAAAAAAAAATCAGGTTTGATGCAAGCAGAGACTACGCGAATAGGAAAACAGAGCCAAGTCCCTCAGAAACCCGCTGGCACCGACGAGCTCTGTAGCCACTTGAGAAAATAAATCACGGGAGGTTTTTTTCCGACTAAGGCGCACAGAACTCAACCTATTATGAATCACAAAATATTTTTATGAATCACTAACTAACTAGCACAGTTCCTGCAGCCTCATCGAAGCCCCGCTACCGCTTGGTGCTGCGATGGAAAGCAGGTCCCTGCACCGTGCGCGGTACGGCCGGCTTGCAGCGCCGTTCCGGCAGCAGAGCCCTGCTGGGCTCCACGAGGTGCTGGCAAGGGCCCCCAGGTCGCGGTCCTCCTCGCCGCTCCACCTCGGCACGCACGGCGCTGGCTGCCCCTTGCCACCCCAGCCCGTCTCTGCCATATGCCACTTTAACCGGCAGCAGCCAGGACCTCCGGCCAGATCCAGCCCGAGGTGCAGGGACATCTAGTGACCGACCCAACGTGACTCGGCACTTCACGAGCTACATGCTAGCAACAGCAAAAACCCACATGAAAGAAAAGAGCATCTCCATACGCAGCTAGCTCAGTGCTTCTGTAGAGCTGTCAAGTGACGGCGGCGCTTGTGAATAACCAGGAAAGGACCTCGTGGGGTCTCAAAGCCAAAATCCTGCTCTGTTCCACACAATGTGCACACAAAGTACACCAAGTCCCACCCACAGACCTCTATAAATAACCCCACGTAGGAGATGCAGGACTGAAGAAATAAGTAAGTGTACTTCCAATTATATATCTTCCAAAAAAAAAAAAAAAATGTTGGTAATAACAGCAGGAAAAGACAATATAACTTGACGGTGAAGAATTCAACTTCAACCACTGCCCATGTCACAAGAACCACATCCAAGCTATTTGCTCTAAACTATCACGTACAAGCAAATTTCTGGTTGAAGCTGGGTTTGGAGATAACCCTGGAACTCGTAAGGAGACTCCTGTGCTGGAGTCATCACTTACGAAAGCCAAATGCAAGAACGACACAGCAAACAGTTTGACAAAAATCCACTGTACAGCAACATAGCACAAACCAGACCCAGAGCAAGTCTGAGCACTTTCTGTTCCTTTGATTAAACTTTAATGGACACAACTCTTTGATTATTGCTCCCACATGTGAAAATCAGCTCCTTGCAGATCTTTCGCTTTCTGTCGTTTGAGAACTAAGAAGTTTGTTGTTTTTATTAACACAAAACCATGCAATTTTTGGGGGGGAGGGGGGGGCATAGATTTTTCCAGTTTCTTCCTAACATTGCCAAATGAAGCACAGCTATTAAAACTACAAACATGCACCTTCTACATCTGCCCACTCCCCCGTTTTCCCCCCGATTCGCAGACCTCGGGAGAGCACGTGCCTGCGGCCAGCGCGCTCCCAGCCCCGTAAGCTGATCCCCGCCCCACCTGTCCCCCCGAGAACCAGGCAGCAGCTTTTTTTAGCTATTCCTAAGCCTGGCAGTAACCCCCTCTGCTTAAGCCACAGAGGCAAACCACGCTTTTGGCCGAGACGCATAGGACTTCCACCTGCTCCAGGGCACAGGTCTGTGCTATCTCTGCTAACGAGAAATATTCAGAGCGGCTGGGCTGCTTTCGCAATCCAAGTGATCTGCATTGACAAGGGTTTGCCCTAAGCCAGGAGCCTCATGTGAGACGCACTCAGCAGCACTCCCTGTGCCGTGGTGGCATTTGCTGTTTCGGATGCTTGTGCACCCAGGTCCATGGGGCAAACCCCACGATGCGGCTCCTTGCCTCTGCCAGGAGCACCCCGTGGGACTGCCCCACGAGCCAACACAGACCCACAGACCCGAACGTGCAGGACGGGACACCGGCTATATTTGAGGCATGCAGCCCCGGGGTGCAGGGCTGAAGTCTTCCTGCTTGGCGGCAGGGGGAAGCGCGCACGAGTTTTGGAGCAGCAACATCCCAGGAGAGAAGCACTGAGATGTACCCCCATACCGAGAAATACTCGGAGCCGGGGGAGAGGAGGGCCGGAGGCATTAGGGGCACAGAGGGAGAGCTCCCCTAGCTTCCCCTCTGCCCCAGTAAATCCTAAAGAGAGCAAAAGACAACAAAAAACACCACTGAAGGAGGGAACCTGCTTTACAGAAAGGCTTAGCACTTCCCAGACAAGCAAGCACCTTAGTGAAGCTCTTCAGACACAGATTTTAAGAAACCTCACAGTTAGACCCTTCTGTCTGTAACAGACGGAGATTTTAATGCAAATGTAAAGCTCATTACAGTGCTTTATGGATCTATGCTTTCACATAGGCAGGAAGAAGCCAGAACTGCATGACTGTCCAGAAACACCTTTGTGTTTCCATTCTCTCTTTCAAGTTACTCTCCTGCTCCGGGACAGGCGCTCAGGGAATCTCGGTCCTTATCGGGCTGATCCGCCCATGCTCCTCCTCGAGCTGCCTCCCGTCTGGCTGCTTTCTAAGTTTCCCAGCCCTCGGCAGCAGCAGTCACCCCCGAGACACCCAACACGCACCGGGCACCACCCGGGCACAGCACCGGCTCCCCAGCAAGACTGCGACCTCGAAGCAAGGAGATGCTCGACACAGCTTCGTTAAGCGGCTTCAGAAAACACAACCAGCAGCAACACAAGCGCTCTCGCCAAGAAACTTAAGAGCCGACACCAGAGATTATTCTCACTGCAATGTGCGGGACTGCCAGCGACCGGGAGGAGAGAGAAGGGGGAAAATCCCAGCCAGGAGCTCGTCCCTATCGCTGCAATACGTCGTGAGCATTGTTCTGCTACAGCCAAAACATGCCAGCTCCAACAGCAATAACCCCGTAAGACAGGGCTTATGTGGTTTTATTAGATTTCTGCCTCACTGTTAACCAACCATCACAATTTCCATCTAATATTATGTCATGCGGGTAAGCTTTATAAAGAATTTGTTCTCCTGTGAATTCTTTGGCGAGATGCTGAAATACAAAGTTCTACCCGACAATAAAAACACAGCCTCACCCTTCAACGGCACGCGTACACCTGAATCCACTTCTCCAGAAACCTCACCTGCTCAGCACTGACACCGCTTCGTTTTCTTCCAGCTGCGGGTTAATTCGCTGGCACCACCGGACCGGGGGCTGCTGGACCCAGGGCACCGCACGGGGAGCCAGCCAGTGCCAAAGCTGAGCGAGAAGGCTTCGCCCTCCCACCTGCCCCCGAAGTTGTGGAACACGATCACCTGCGCTGAACAGACCAGACCTGTCTCACTCACAGATACAAGAGGAACGCGATCCCCTCCCCCAGGCCCCTCGAGGACTGGGTATTTCATTTTTTTGTTACAGAACCATCAGCTCCATTTAATATTTATACGGCTGAAGCATCACTGTGGAGAGCTACTACTTGTTTACGGCTCCCTTCCATTCGCACACCCACAAGAGCCCGGCTCCCCTCTCACAAAAGTGTAAAGCAGAAATCTCTCTGTGGAAGTTGATAGTTCACGTAAACCTAGTTTAATCGACGGGAGACTGAAGGCCATAACAATTGTGGGTTTTATCCCTCCAAGGATTTCTCCTAATAACGGATTAAGGCAGCATTCTGGGGAGGATTGTGCAATTCCTCCTAATGACAACACTCGACTTGGTGGTGGTGCTGTGGAAAACAGTGATCTCAGATGCACACAGGTTTCTTTGGTTAACTGAAGTGAGATCAATAATAACCATATTAATAAATAATGCTTTTAATAGCAGCGGCAGGATATAGGCAACAAACTGCAGGCAGGTATCAGGAATAGGTAAAAGCATTAATTATCTGCACAATGCCGGTGCTTCCGAGCTGACACGCGGAGCAAAGCTAAAAGCTCACTTTTTGAGGATTACTGAGACAGACTGACAACTCTCTGCTCTCACACAAGCGTTTCAGGTAAAATTCAATTTTCCGTATGTCACAACCGAGGGGAACAGGCTGCTCTTTTTTCTTTAACGTTAATGAACTGGGTAAAGGCCATGGGGGAGGGGGGGAGATTTAGAGGGCTGACTGCCCTCCTCCTCCTCCTCCTCCCCCGCCCGCAAGTCGCAGAACAAAAGCGAAGGGGAGCTCTGGGCCGAGGCGAGCTCGCCACGTGCCCTCCGCGAGCCCCCTCCAGCGCCAGGCACGTGCCCCCCCAAGCCCCCTCCATTTCCCTGCGACGACGGAGCGCACACGCACTCCGAGCTCCCTTACATAAACAGCAGCAGGGGCAGCGCCCGGCTGACATTCCCCACCGCGCCTAAAATAAAAACGGGGTTGTCTTCAAACTTCGCTCCCCCCACCCCACCAAGAGAGAAGCACAGTCGAAGGGGTTCTCCCCTCTGGGGGGGGCTGGGGGCCGCAGCTCGGTGCCCTGCACATCCCCGCGAGACCGAGCACCCCCCGTCCTCCTGCCCCTCGCTCCGTGCCGGCCGGGGGGGGGCGATGCCGGCGCAGCCGGGGGACGTCGCCGCGCCCCCCAGGCCAGCGGGTCGCACACGGCGGGCCGCCCCCCCCGAGCGTCCCGTCCTTGCGATGCAGGGGCAGAGCCCCACGCCCCCCTCCCGGAGATGGGGACCGGGACAGCGCGAAGTGTGGGGAAGGGGGGACTCTGGGAACCCCGGGGCTTCGGAGCATCCCCGGGGGCTGGGAGGGGGACGCGGAGCCCTGGCGGGG